>CAUYQV010122943.1:0-20272 GCA_963574575.1 Galagoides demidoff | reverse complement strand
ATTTTCATTACCCCAAAAGAAAACTCCATACCTATTAATAAATCACTTTCCATACCCCTTCTTACCAGCCCCTGGTAACCACCAATCTGCTTTCCATTTCTGTGGATTTACCTATTCTGGACATTTCACAGAAATATAATCATACAATGTGTGGCCTTTTGTGTCTGGCTTCTTTTTTTTTTTTTGAAACGGAGTCTTGCTTTGTTTCCCTTAGTCATGTGCCATGGTGTTGTAGCTCACGGCAACCTCAAATTCCTGGGCTCAAGTAATTCTCTTGCCTCAGCCTCCTGAGTAGCTTGGACAACTGACCCCTGCCACAACACCCTGCTATCTTTTAGAGGTGGAGTCTCACTCTTGCTTTTGAACCTGGGAGCTCAAGCAATCTACCTGCTTTGGCCTCCCAGGGTGCTAGGATTACAGGTATGAACTATTGCACCCAGCCTGGCTTCTTTCATTTATAACGTTTTTGAGGTTTGTCCGTGTTGTAGCATCTATCAGTAATTAATTTCTATCACTGAATAATAATTCATTGTACATACCACAGTTTGTCCATTTATCCTTAGACATTTAATTTGTTTCCATTTTTTGTCTATTGCGAATAGTACTACTATGAACATTAGTTTCCTATGACATAGTACTGTAACAAATTGTGATAAACTTTGTGGCTTACAACAGGAGAAACTAATTTTCTTGTGTTTCTGGAGGCTTGAAGTTTGAAATCAATCATCTGGCCAAAACCAAAGAGTTGGTAGGGTTGCATTTCCTCCAGATACACTGGGGGGAATCTGTTCCTTACCTCTTCCAGCATGCGGTGCTATCAGCATTCCTTGGCTTCTTAGCCATGTTACCCCAAACTTTGCCTCCATCTACAAATCACCTTTTCCTGTGTGTCATCTCCGTCGGTCTCTTTTTTTTTGAGACAGAGTCTCAAGCTGTCACTCTGGGTAGAGTGCTGTGGCATCACAGCTTACAGCAACCTCAAACTCTTGGGCTTAAGTAATTCTCTTGCCTCAGCCTTCCAAGTAGCTGGGACTACAGGTGCCTGCCACAATGCCCAGCTACTTTTTGGTTGGAGTTGTCATTGTTGTTTGGCAGGCCCAGGCTGGATTTGAACCTGGCAGCTCCGGTGTCTAATGCCCTAGCCACTGAGCTATAGGTACCAAACCCCATCTGTTTCTTTTGGACAGGGTAATTTGTTACAGATTTAGGGGCATTGTGGGTTGAATTGTGTTCTCCAAAAAGATATGTTTAAATCCTAACTCCAAGTTCCTATGAATGTGACTTTATTTACAAAAAGGATTTTGCAAAGTTAGTCAATTTAAGATGAAGTCACTAAGGTGGGCCCTACTCTAATACGGCCAGTGAAAGAGAAAATGGACACAGACACATGCGGGGAAAAGATGGCCACGTGACCACAGAGGCAGGATTAAAGTGATCATCTCAAGCCAAAGAACATGAAGGACCGCCAGGGAACATTGGAAGTTAGAAAATGAGGGAGTAACACACAAGCAAAGTCTGGAGAACATGTTCTACATGCCCAGAAATGTAGAAGTCTTAAGTAATTATATATGGAATATTTTAGTAAACCAACCCTTAGGAAGAGAATAATTCTCAACTGAGTCACTACATAATGCCTCTTTTCAAGACGATTCTCTGAATCATCCACCCATCAGCTACCCAACTCATCTATTCACTTATGTTTAACAGCTAACTCACTAATGCCTTCGACATCCCGAAACAATTAATGAAGAAACAGAAATGTGAGGATACTTGGGTTATTTCCACTTCTTTGCAGTTGTGAATTATGCCACTATTAACCCTCAAGTGCAGTGTCTTTTTGGTAAAATGTCTTTTTTTCCTTTGGGTAAATACCTAGTTGTGAGATTGCTGGATCAAATTGGTAGGTATAATTTTAGTTCTTTGAGATATCTTCATACTGCTTTCCCTGGAGTCTGTACTAGTATGCAGTCCCACCAACACTGTATAGGTGTTCCTTTCTTTCCACATCCACGTCAGCACTTGTTGTTTTGGGACTTTTTTTTTTTGAGACAGAGTCTCAAGCTGACACCTTGGGTAGAGCCCTGTGGCATCACAGCTCACAGCAACCTCCAACTCTTGGACTTAAACGATTCTCTTGCCTCAGCTCCTGAGTAGCTGGGACTACAGGCATCCACCACAATGCCCGGCTATTTTTTGGTTGTAGTTGTCATTGTTGTTTAGCAGGCTCAGGCTGGATTCGAGCCCACCAACTCTGGTGTATGTGGCTGGCACCCAAGCTACCGGCACCGAGCCTGTTTAGAGACTATTAATAAGAGTCCTTCTCACTGAAGTTAGGAGATATTTATAACTTTGACTTAAAATGTACAAAAACAAATAAATAATTAAAATGTACAAAAGCAAATTGTGTAACCAAAATGTGTATACCCCTGAAATATTCTGAAATAAAAAAATTTAAGAAAATTTAAGTTTTTAGAATACAAAGAAATATGAGGATAAAAGAATATTACCAGGAGAAAAATATGTGTAGGATTAGAAATAAGGATAAAAAACTATCAAAAGGAATCATTTGAATATGAATCCTCCAGATTTACATTGTTCTATGTCTTTAGTTATGTACTAAAGAAAGGCAAAGGACAGTCCTTGGCCAATCACAAGCACTTGGATAATCGTATCAGGATCTAAGACACAGAGAAACAAACAAAAATCTCCCAGCAAATGCCATCAGAGTATGGGAGCTCAAAGAATTTATTCCTGTCAACATAAATAGAAAAAATTTTAATACTGTTCCTTGTATTTGTATATAAAAAGTAACATTTATTGATGATGGCACTAGAAAATGTAGATTTTTTAAACATTTTAAAAATCAACTTTAATGGGCGGTGCCTGTAGCTCAGTGAGTAGGGCACTGGACCCATATACCAAAGGTGGCGGGTTCAAATTTGACCCCAGCCAAACTAGAACAAAAAATAGCTGGGCATTGTGGCGGGCGCCTGTAGTCCCAGCTACTCAGGAGGCTGAAGCAAGAGAATTGCCTAAGCTCAGGAGCTGGAGGCTGCTGTGTGCTGTGATGCCACTGTACTCTACCAAGGGCGATAAAGTGAGACTGTCTCAAAAAAAAAAAATTCAACTTTAATTAGAGTTGGCTGGGTGTGGTAGCATGCTTATAATTCTAGCTCTCTGGGAAGCTGAGGCTAGCAGATTGCTTGAGGTCAGGAATTTGAGACCAACCTGAGTAAAAGCCAGACCCGGTCTCTACTAAAAATAAAAAAATTAGGAGAATGTTGTGGTTGGTGCCTATAGTCTCAGCTACTCTGGAGGCTGAGGCAGGACGATTGCTTGAGCCCAGGAGTTTGAGTTTGCAGTGAGTTAAGATGACACCACTGCACTCTACCCAAGGCAACAGAATGACACTCTGTCTCAAAAAAAAAAAAAAGGCCAGGCTCAGTAGTGGAGACCTATAGTCCCAACTACTCAGGAGGCTGAGGTGAGAGAATTGCTTGAGCCCAGAGTTTGAGGTTGCTATGAGCTATGATGATGCTAGCACTTTACCTAGGGCTCTTTCTAAAAAAAAACAAAACAAAAGCTCAAGTTGTCACCCTGGGTAGAGTGCCATGGCATCACAGCTCACAGCAACCTCCAACACCTGGGCTCAAGCGATCCTCCTATCTCCGCCTCCCAAGTAGCTGGGACTACAGGCTCCCACCACAACGCCCAGCTATTTTTTGGTTGCAGCCATCATTGTTGTTTGGCAGGCCCGGGCTAGAGTCGAACCCGCCAGCTCAGGTGTATGTGGCTGGTGCCTTAGCCGCTTGAGTCACAGGCGCAGAGCCAAAAAATATTAAAAAACTTTAATTACAGTTAGTGTTAAAAGCAAATATATTAGAAGATTGCCCTATATGAAATCTAAGTAGTTAGGAACAGAAAGGTTTGGAATATCCAAGCCCTTTCCAAGTCTAATCATGACTGCAGAGTATTCCAGTCTCTCTAAGTTCTCAGAAAGTGATAAGACAGAATGCCAAATACACATGTTTATTGAAAGAAAATTATCCCAGTCTCAAAGCACACATTTAGTGGAATATTTAACATGGCAAGAGAGTCTGAATTAGAAAACTTGTTTAAGTTTAGAAGATAGAACACAAAGGCATGGAGTTAATTAAGCACCCTAAGTTTTGCCATGTGATAGAAAGCTAGCATGTTTTAAGATATTTGAAGAAAAGCAGATGAGAAGGTGGGGAAAAGGGAGAGGGAGAGAGATAGGGAATGAGGAAATGGATTAAGTTAGAGTTACATAGACTAGTAATAATAGAGATAAAATATTAAGAAGTCTTGGTTTTCTGCAAAAGTAAGAGCAATATTTAATTATATGTTTCTGTTGAAGGACTTTTCCCTCAATGAATCAATACTTGACTCATACTAGATGAAAGACTAGATAATGAATAATGAAAATAATAATATCTAAAAATTGTTTTAAAATTCTACAGAAGGATCTATGATAACAGAGTGAAGCCAAGGTAGCATCACTCAAGAGAAAAGGAGTTAAAAAAAGCAAAGAAGCAATAAAAGTATAGTCAGGAACCTGAAACAGAAAAATTGAACTTGAACAAAACAAGCAATAATCATTAAGTGAAAGCTAATGATTCATCATATAAGCATAATTTCTGACTGGTTTGGTGTAAGGAGCTTCAAGGAAAATGACATATATACACATAATATATATGTTCTTATATGTTACATAAAATATATATTTCTCTAAAATAGAAAGTCTTTGGACACAGTTGTTGTGAGCAGAGGTGATTGGAAATAGCAGATTACTTCCGAGAGAAAGCACAATGCAGTATGAATACAACAGCTTGAAAGAAGCCTGGATGAATTTATGGTTGTCTATGTGTCCTGTGGACTTGACCAACACTGGAGGGACAGTCTTCCTAAAATCCATGTATGCTGTCATTCTCCCAAACTTGACAGATGTTTACAGTCACTTTGATTGGCGTGATTCTGACATGGCACTTCTTATGTTGCAGCATCTTAGATTCTCTTAGAGAAGATGGCAAAGTCACATTTTAGATGTGTGATGGTATAAGGATGATCACAAAAGCCAAATATGAGGGAAAAATTCTCAGCTTTGTATGCTATATGGAAACAATAACAACAGCTCTGATATTACTAGCAAGTGTTCAATTCACTTTCTTAAGAATTTCAGGCCGGGTACAGAGGCCAAGGCCTGTAACCCTAGTACTTTGAAAGGCTGAGTCAGGAGGATTGCTTGAGGGCAGGAGTTCAAGACTGCAGTGAGCTATGATCATGCCACTGCACTCCAGCCCGAGTGACAGAGTGAGACCCCATCTCTAAAAAACACAAAATTTTGTAGCAGTGACTTCATAATGTTCAATGTACGAGTATTAGGCTCATTCTCATGGTGACTGTTGTTTTCTTGGGCCCACAAATACTTATCTGAAGAGGATATAGATGTCATAAGCCTATTCATGGACATCATGTTCTCATTAAACATGTTCTCCCAGGCTCATTCAGCCAGAGCTGCCTCACATACTAACATAAATTAAATATAATCCTTGTGATAATCGCTTTGATGATCTCATCTAACTACAATCATGAATAGCTTAACCATAGGGATATGTTCTGAGAAATGCATCATTAGGTGATTTCATCATTGTGTGAAAAACTTAGAGTGTACTTACACACACCTGGATGGCACAACCTACTACACACCTAGGCTATATGGTAAACCTCTTGCTCCTAGGCTACAGACCTGTACAGAATGTGACTATACTGAGTACTATAGGCAACTGTAACACGATGGTATCTGAGTATCTAAACCGAGAAAAGATACAGTAAAAATATGCAATAAATTTTTTTTTTGGGAGACAGAGTCTCCTTTTGTCCCCCTCAGTAGAGTGCTGTGGCGTCACAGCTCACAGCAATCTCAAACTCTTGGGCTTAAGTGATTCTCTTTCCTCAGCCTCCTGAGTAGCTGGGACTATAGGTGCCCACCACAATGCCTGGCTATTTTTTGTTGTTGTTGTTGTTGCAGTTGTCATTGTTGTTTTAGCTGGCTGGGGTCAAGTTCAAACCAGCCACCTTCAGTGTATGTGGCCAGCGCCCTACCCACTGAGCCACAGGCACTGCTAAGCTACAAAATATTGTAAAAGGTCTACCTGCAGGCTTGGCACGGCTAGGGTGCCAGCCACATACACCGGAGCTGGTGGGTTCAAACCCAACCTGGGCCTGCCAAATAACAATGACAATTACAAAAAAAAAACAGCTGGGCTTTGTGGCCGGCGCCTGTAGTCCCAGCTACTCGGGAGACTGAGGAAAGAGAATCACTTAAGCCCAAGAGTTTGAGGTTGCTGTGAGCTGTGACATCATGGTAGTGAGACTCTGTATCAAAAAATAAATAAATAAATAAATAAATAAATAAATAAAAGGTCTACCTGGGCCCTTACCGTGAATGGAGCCCGTAAGACTGAAGTTGCTCTGGGGGAGTAGTGAGTGAGTGGTGAGCGAATGTGAGGGCCTGGGACATTACCATATACTACTATCAACTTTGTAAACACTGTACACTTAGGCTACGATAAATTTATAATTTTTTTCTTTCTTCAATAATAAATTAATCTTACCTTACTGTAACATTTTACTCTATAAACTTTTTAATTCTTTTAACTTTTTGATGCCTTTGCAATAGCTTAAAACACAAGTATATTGTATAACCATACAAAAATACTTTCTTTTTGTCCTTAGCCTATAAGGTTTTTTTCTATATGAAACAATTGTTTTTTACTTTTTAAACTTTTTTTGTTAAAAACTAAGACACAAACACACACATTAGCCCAGGCCTAACCAAGGGTTGGAATCACCAAGCTGTCACTAGGCAATAGGAATTTTTCAGCTCCAATCTATTATAATATTATGATCCCACCATCAAATACACTCATTGACTGAAACATTGTTATGCCGTGCATTACTGTATTTGAATATGTTGAGATGTGTGTTATACCATTTATTTTGCAGATGAAAATGATAAAATGTACTTTAATCAGACAAGTAGAAGATTCAGGTAGCACTTTTGCTGGAAGACAAAGTAAGTGGTCTCTAAGACTCATGGAGAGGAAGGGACTAGCTCAGACTTTGTAATTCCAGGAAAAAGCTCATTGGAGAGCCTCATCAGTATCTCATGTCCAACATTTCCTCTTATCTGAAATATATAAATACTCACCTAACTGATCTCTGCTGCTTGGGCTATGGCTTAGGGATGACAGTGTGTGGGGAGAAGCAGCTAAACTCTGGGCTGTAATTCTGGGAATTTCTGACCTCATTTCCCTCCAGAGCTGTGATTATCATATCATCTGCCCTAGGAATGATAGTGGGTGTACGGGGACATCACGCTAATTCTCTAAAATTGTTTTATCCAAGGTATTAATTATTCTAAGCAATTACTAGTGGTTAATGAAAATGCCAGAAGAGACTGTCAAAAGTAACTAGAAGAGAAACTTTCCAGCAATTTCAGAATGATGGGAAGCAGATATCCTTAGATACAGTAAATGAGTGTAGAGAATCTAATTCCACTTTCCAAATAGAATTATGGATCCTTTGAGGAATAAATTTCCCTGAACATGTAATTCCATAAACTTCTTCACAAATCTTAGATACCCAGACATTATGATATAAACTGAAACAGAAACACAAGAAATAGTGTGTAATTAAGCTACCAAGGAGACAGAAGTAAATAAGGACCATTTTGCCTCCCACCAATGCCATTTAACAAAGAGGAAATGTAGATTGAGCCCCAAACCGTTGAGAGGAAATTTAATATAACTGCATAGAAGTAGCTCCTGAATTAAGCATAAAGGAAGCATTAGAGGGGTTGATAGCTACAATAGCCTCAGGGGAATTGTGATTTTGGAGAAGTGTAGGAAGTAGAGGGAAACATCATTGAGAAGGCAATTCTATTAAATATTTTAGAAGTGAAACAAAGGAGAGCTTTAGTGTTTATCATACCCTCTGGTACACATTTGTCTTACCATGTCATCCACAGAACTTTGTACATCCTCTTCATGAGATTCATTTAGCATGATTTCATCAGTACACGATTGATAAAATGTTAAAATATTTTGATCTGTCAAGGAATTTTCAGGAATAATCACTCGGCCCTCTTACTTATCATAACGAATTTTTCTTTATAGGTCATATGACATGTCTTAGGCCAGCTACCAGGTATATTCATCATAAATTTTTTTTTTTTTTTTTGAGACGAAGCCTCAAGCTACCCCCCTGGGTAGAGTGCCATGGCATCACAGCTCATAGCAACCTCCAACTCCTGGGCTCAAGCGAGTCTCCTGCCTCCGCCTCACAAGTAGCTGGGACCACAGGTGCCTGCCACAACGTCCAGCCATTTTTTGGTTGCAGCCATCATTGTTGTTTGGCAGGCCCGGGCTGGGGATTTGAACCCGCCACCTTAAGTGTAGGTGGCTGGCGCCTTAGCCAATTGAGCCACAGGCGCCGAGCCTTCATCATAATTTTATGGTCATAAACCAGGGAAGTGACAATGGGGTGAGTTTGCAGAACCACTGGATCCAACGTAAGGTAGACTTGAGCCATGTATCATCTGGTCTCATATGCCCTGGTTTAACATGGAGACTGATTGATTTTTGTCACCCTGGTATCAGGGGCACTCATATCTAATAGCCCTCAATAAATCTGGATATATTTCTTACCCCAGTCTGTATTACTTGGGTCCCCATTGGACAAAAAGTAGGTAGATACATGTTTTCCATATTTGCAGAGGCTCTGTTGCTTCCATTCTCAAGAACGGCCTGGTCCCCATTCATACAATGGGCTCTCTGTGTAAGAACTAGTTCATACATCAGAATTGTGAGAGGGGCCATAATTTTTTCTGCTTGGTGGCTGCTTGAATCTTCTGCACTTTGGGTCTTTATCATCTTTGGTTGTATAAGAAAAGCAATATCATTACTGGCTGCCCGTCTAATTTCATTCCCAGGAAGAACAAGGCCTACTTTTCATTTGCCAAAAAATCGTTACAGCCCCTGGTTTGCAGAGCCAGCCTTGCTTCCCCTGACAGCAATTATACTCATCTTGCTTCTCACATTGAAACATTTCCATCTTGCCCTTGTTATATGAAACTGTATCGTATTATCCCTAGTGGCTACACGGAGCCCAGTTTCTTAGTAGCCCTCCTGTCCTCACCTAGGACCTTCAGAGGACAAAGCTTTTTGGTGCTGCTGGTGTGTGCCTTGCTAGTGCATTCCATATTGCTGTTGTGAGGGAAGTGGCCTGTGGGCTCTCTCCAGGAACGCAATCAGCTAGGAGGAGTCACAGAATAATGAAATCCTTATATTCTCCTTTGCTGAAACCCCTGACCCTCGGTATTTGCCAAGGAAGTCCCAGCACCTGGACAGGATTTACTGTGCAACATCTTGTCAAAACTTCACAGAATCCCAGGTTAGGGCCATCATCAGGTGTCTTCGCTAGATGTTACATCCTGAGTCACTATAGTGTCCTCACATCAATAAACGCTTCTGTGTTGAGCTTTATATTCCACAGCTAGGGTGACAACTGCAATCCACCTCTCCACCTGTTCCCCAATTCTTGTCAATACAAGGTAGCTCACTCAGTAAATTAATTATTTCCTCTCACAGCAGTGGCAATATTTCCTCACCACAACTCTGCTAGGTCTGGACCTAGCTATCAGTCTAGAGGCCAAAGGGAGGGCGCAATGGAATTTGAGGTGAGGCAGCCACTTCAGGACCTTTGTACAGCCCCCAAGGTAACAAGAGACTGCTCTCCTCTGGCAAAGGTAAAGGAACTACGTTTATAGGCCTGGAAGTTTTTAAAGGGGATCTGAGAGTTTAAGGATCTGAGGAAAATCCCCATAAACCTTTCTATCCTTGGTATCAGAGTCTTACTCTTTTAGCTTTAGGGTCCTAACTTACAGAGAAGATATGCAAGGTCTGTGCACTCAGCACCATTTTACCTTTACTGTCCTTCTAATTAAATCCTGGATCAGGCTCGGTGCCTGTGGCTCAAGTGGCTAAGGCCCCAGTCACATACACCTGAGCTGGCGGGTTCGAATCCAGCCCGGGCCCACCAAACAACAATAATGGCTGCAACCAAAAAACAGCCGGGCATTGTGGCGGGTGCCTGTAGTCCCAGCTACTTGGGAGGTGGAGGCAGGAGAATTGCTTGAACCCAGGCATTGGAGGTTGCTGTGAGCTGTGATGCCACAGAACTCTACCCAGGGTGACAGCTTAAGGCTCTGTCTCAAAAAAAAAAAAAATCCTGGATCAATTTGCCTACTCACTAGAGGATAGGAAGTTCTGTTTAAATGTTGCTAAGGAGGGATTCTGGCTTTCGCAGCACATCCTTAGGTTATGGGTGGCCAAATACCAAATTCCAGAATCTTTCCAATTACCCTTGCCCCATACATTTTAAGTGCTAGAGCTCATGCATAAACCAGTGCTGCCCTTTCCATCCCCACATCATCCCAGTATACCATGTTTTCCCAGTGTCACTAGCATGGCACTTATAATGAGCTAAACAGTCCTCATGATCTTGGCCATTGGCCACTTAGTATACCAATGGTCTTAGATTTGTTTCCCCCAAAGAAGACTCTGAGACAAAGACTTCAGTGACATACATTATATGGAAGATGGTCCTAGAAAGATAATAGTGAGGGGGCAGCACCAGTGGCTCAAAGGAGTAGGGCACTGGCCCCATATGCCAGAGGTGGCAGGTTCAAACCCAGCCCCGGCCAAAAACTGCAAAAAAAAAAAAAAAAAAAAAAAAGCCAATAGTGAGGAAGTGGGGAAATGAGACAATGAAAGTATAAAAGACATCCAAAGTGGTATTAATGAGCAGTTTTCTGCTCTCTCTCAGTGGGAGAATCTCTGAGAAATAGTGTGGAGCTGTTGAATATGGGAGTAAGTAAGGAGGCTGCAATATTTGTTTATCCACCAACCCCCATGTCCAGTGGTTTGACTTTTACCCCCACTGCCCTGGTAACTGTCTGTGTTAGGACAGGTAGGCTCCCGTGATGCCAAACAAAGTCTAAAACAGAGAAGAGATGCCCAGAGATGTGGGATATACAAAGCTAAAGCAAAAGGAATGCCTTCTTGTCTCACAGCTGCAGGTGAGCCTGAGTGGGCGCAGGGAGTGCAGAGGGTCACTAAGAGTGTCTGGTACACATGTCAGTGTGATCTGTTGAACCAATCAGAGATTCTGTCCTCAAAAGGACAATCAACAGGGCTATTCCTCTTAGCTGGAGGCCTGAGAAACTTGCTGTGTTGCTTACATTTGTCCAAAGCACAGAAGAAATTCAGGGAATTGTATTTTCTTCAAATCATTACTCATTTCAGGAAAAGATATTTTCTCATTAGAAGACACTGAGTTATTTAAGATCACAAGATTGTATGCTAGCCATGGGCATCCTACATGCACGGTTTGAGAGTTGCTGGTTTACTTTTATTAGGAGGATGAGGCCAACCAAATTGAGAACCACCGAAATACCTAATTATAGGAGAAATATGGAGTGTTCTAAATTATTTTTATATATGAAAGAGTTCTCAGTCATATTACAGTTTTTCAAGGCCTGATATTTTTAAAAAGACCTTGGGATATAATAAGTAGTTCCAGAGGACAACTTAAATACCAATTACAATGGATGGGAAGAATTTTTCACCAGAAAAACAGTAAAATTAAACAGATGAGTAGATGCTATATGGAGGAATGCGGGAGAATCATGTTTCTCCTCGCACATTACGGAGGAGTCAATTCCCTTTGCATCTATGTGGGGTCATCCAAGTACCCAGCACCCGTGGGCTATCCCACATGCCAAGTCCTGTGAGTGAAGCTGGGCCGGAGTGGTTAGGGACTGGCTCTGTCTCCACGTTTCTTTCCATCTCACCTGCATAGAGTGAACTCTGGAGCCATACAGGATAATAGAGCCATATCAACTGCTGTGCCAGTGGGAGAGAAGCCTCACATGTTACCTCACTGAAAAATGTGGTGCTTATGCTTTTGGAAACTGGAATAACCTTCACTAACATAAAAAATATCAACCCTAGGCCAGGCACAGTGGCTTGCGCCTATAATCCTAGCACTCTGGGAGGCAGGGAGGGAGGGGGGACAGGGTGGGGGGATGGGGATTACCTGAGTTCACAGGTTCAAAACCAGCCTAAGCAAATGCAAGACCTCATCTCTAAAAAATAGCTGGGTGTTGTGGTGGGCACCTGTAGTCCCAGCTACTTGGGAAGCTGAGGCAAGAAGATTGCTTGAGACCAGGAGTTTGAGGTTGCTGTGAGCTATGACGCCAGGCACTCTACCAAGGGCAACAAAGTGAGACTCTGTCTCAAGAAAGAAAATAATAAATAAATTATTTTTAAAAAGAAAGAAAACAGCTTTTTTTTTTTTGGAGACAGAGTCTCACTATATCACCCTCGGTAGAGTGTTGTGGTGTGACAGGTCACAGCAATCTTGAACTCTTGGGCTTAAGTGATTATCTTGTCTCAGCCTCCTAAGTAGCTGGGACTACACAAGCCTGCCATAGCACCTGGCTATTTTTGTTGTTGGTTAGCAGGCCCTGGCCAGGTTTGAACCTGCCAGCCCCAATGCATGTGGCTGGCCTCCTAACCACTGAGTTACAGGCACCAAGCCAGAAAACAGTTTTAATAGGCATCAAACCAGAATGTGATACACATCATAGACAATCTGCTGAGAGATTGAGGAGTCTGAAAAAAATGCACTCTTTTATATAGCCAAACAGATACAACCTGTAACATACATGTCTCAAGATAAACAATAATTGAACAATAATTGGTCCTTAATTAGTCCTCAAGAAGATTTGGCAATACCATTTATTACACATAGCTCATCCTAAATTTGTTTGTTAATTGGTGTGATCATCTATGGTAGCTTATTGGTTTTATACGAATGAAAAATAGACTTTGATCCTTATGACAGGAGGTAGTTTTCTTTTTCTTCTTTTCTTTTCTTTTTTTTTTTTTTTGAGACAGAGTCTCACTTTGTTGCCCTTGGTAGAGTGCTGTGGCATCACAGCTCACAGCAACCTCCAGCTCTTGGGCTGAGGCAATTCTTTTACCTCAGCCTCCTGAGTAGCTGGGACTACAGGTGCCTGCCACAATGCCCAGCTATATTTTTGTTGCAGTTTGACTGGGTTTGAACCTGCCACCCTTGGTATATAGGGCTGGTACCCGACTCACTGAGCCACAGGTGCTGCCCAGGAGGTAGTTTTGTAACTGGGAGCAAAGGGTGTCCACCAAAGTTAGGCTCCTTCTTACCTACAGAAAGTGGGCAAAAGGGTTCTATTCCATTGTACTGAAATGTAAACACGGAGGGAAGATAGTGCTCATTTGGCTCCCAGGTCCTGGAGAAAAACATCCCTGTGTCCTAAAGCTGACAAGAAGCTCATTTAGCTTCTAAAAAGAATTATACTCTTATACATTTTGAGTTAAAGGACAAAGTTACAATTGCAATTTTTCTTATGTAAATGCTCTAAGAAAAGGGAAGAGAGGAAAATCCCTTCCCTTATTTCAACAGGGAAAAGTGAGCCTCATTTTAAGGTTTTATTTGCTCTTTCCTCAAGCAGGACTCTTCTGTGTTAGCCATGGTTGTTGGTAACCATGGCATTCAGAATTCTTGTAATTCTCATTAGCTTAGAATTTATTCATCCATTCCATCATTCATCAGATTATAATTAAATCTTATGTACCAGAAACAAGCCTGGGCTATGTTGATTCAGAAGTGAATCAGAGAGACAGATTCCTTTCATCACAGAAATTATATTTCATAGAAGGAAAAAGACAATAAACAGATAAGTAGATAAATTTACGTACTAATTTATTTACAATCTAATTACAGGCTCTCTCAAAGGTAATGAGGACAAATAAAATAACATCATGGGCCAAGCTGGATGAGGAGTGTTGTTGTAGGAAAAATTTTATATAGAGATGGTGTTTGAGTGAGACATGAAGGGGGCGATGGACTATTGAGATGAGGGAAGTTAGCATCACAAGCAAAGAAAAATTGAGAACAACTTTGAGAGTTTTTGTCTGAGCAAGGGAATGGATGCAAGCAGCATTTACTGTAAGTGGGAACACAGGGAAAATGTACATTTCTGTCTTATACATGTAAAGTTGGAGCTGCCTTTTAAACAGAAAAATACAGATGTAAAGGATACAACAGGTTACATAGTTTTTTGTTGTTGTTGTTGTTTGTTTGTTTAGAGACAGAGTCTCACTTTATTGCCCTCGGTAGAGTGCTGTGACATCACAGCTCACAGCACCCTCCAACTCCTGGGCTTAAGCAATTGTCTTGCCTCAGCCTCCCAAGTAGCTGGGACGATAGGCGCCCACCACAATGCCCAGCTATTTTTGTTGTTGTTGTTGCAGTTTGGCCAGGGCTGGGTTTGAACCCGCCAACTCGGTATATGGGGCTGGCATCCTACCCACTGAGCCACAGGCGCCTCCCAAGTTACATAACTCACATTATATGAGTATAGAAATACAGGAGACATTAGTATATAGACATCATTTCACCAAGAATCCAGACTTCCTTTTCTGTCTATAATGAAGTGATTTGTGGAAAACTCATGCTCCCATGAAAAACAGATTAACATGGAAACAAGATTTTAAAAAATTAATCTGTATGACATCTTCAAAGAGCTGCCTAGGCAATTAGGACTTGAGTGGAAAGAAAGCCAAAAGGAAGAGAACTAGACTGGTGAGCCAAAATTCTCCATCTGATTTTTGCCTATGTGCATTTATCCATTAATAGCATGAAGGACCCTAAAAATCTAGGCACCAGGAGGTCTGGAGAGAATTGCTGCTAAGAGACCAAGAAGTGAACAAAACAAAGTGACAACATTGGAATGTGTGATAGGAAGGAAGCCGGGATTTGGGTGCCAGGTATTCCAGGGAAAGGGAGGTAGAAGGATGAGACCCTAACATCTGATTTGGTTTTCCTTTTCTTTGAGGAATATGTCAAATTCTTTAACTATACTGTGAAGGGGAATAAGAAACTAAGCAGAAAGCCCTAAAACATGCCACAGTTTCTTAGGGTTAAAGGGTAAAACCTTGAATTTCAAGGCCCAACAAAATAGAGGGACCCCTTGGACCTGTCCATACCACACTTTGGGTTAGGACACCTTAAAGTACACACTTGAAGCAATGTTAAAGTGATCCAGAAGTACATATTAAAAATAGTATAGGGCAGCACCTGTGGCTCAAAGGAGTAAGGTGCCAGCCCTATATGCCAGAGGTGGCAGGTTCAAACCCAGCCCTGCCCAAAAACTGCAAAAAAAAAGTATAATCTTACAACTCTGCAAATCTCCTTCCTGTTATCTCAAGCCCTATCTGATTAAGATCATCTTCCTCCAGTCTTAATAAAGAAATGAATAAATTTATTACTTATATAGATCAATGGAACATAATGAAGAATTCAGAAACAGACTAACATGCATACAATTACCTGATTTTCAACAAAGAGGTTAACGGAAAGTAATAAAGAATGGACTTGCAACATGTGGTGCTGTGTCACTGGATGTCCATATAGAAAAATTAATTCATGATGAATCACAGATTACATATGAAATGATAAAAAGAATAAAGATTCCAGCAAAAAGTGACTTTGTGGTAGTCAACCGTATCTGAAAAAGGAAAAGCACAATCTATTAAAGAAAAAAATGATAAGTTGGAGTTCATTAAAATAAGAACTTGTGTTTATCAAAAATCATCACAGAGGAGCCCAGGGAAATTTGGGAGGAGAGCGAGGGATGGAACTGTCTTATATTTTTATTTTTGTGTAGTTACACAACAGTAGGGTTAACTAGGTTAATTCACACTATTTCTCAGCCAGAGAAATGTTGGCCATGCTCAGGGAGGAAAGAGATTATACCTCCCAAAAAACCCTACAGGGCTTATTCAACCTATACCATCAAGACCAACAAGTTGAATACTCAACATGTCACAGCTCTGTGGGTCTTGATGTTTCCATCTTTTAGGAAGGAAATAGAATAGAAATCTCTCCCTTGGTCACTGTGAGGATTTAATACTTAAACCAATGGCAAACAAATGGGAAGTGTCCAAAATTGTCAAAGCTCCTGACATGTGGTAGAGGAAGGAAGGAACAAGCCATGACTAATGGGTACACTTTCTTTCTGCAGGCCCAGGCCCTCCCAATCAACTGACTGAGGCCCCCAGTTCTACCCTTACATCATCATGGTTCTGCCCCATTTGTCTCCCTCATCACCTGGGTCTACATTGGATGCCCAACTGTGCACCACAGATGACATGTGAGCCATCTCCTTTCCATGTGCCTATCACCCTACTCAAGAAAATGGCTCTAAAGCTGTGAGGATCTCAGGGTCTATTGGCCACATACCTTAGGAGACCTAAGTGTACCCGAGGCCATCAAACACAATTGTTTCATTAACACACAAACTTTCTATTTTTCCAGTCCTCCATGCAGTTCCTAAACTCAATACATGCAAAATCAATGTCCTCCTCTCTTCCCACTATGTTGATTGTTTCCTTTGCTGTATGAAGCTTTTTAATTTGATATAGTCCCATTTATATCTTTTTGCTTTTGTTGTCTGTGTTTTTGGAGTCATATCCAAAAAAAAAATCACTGCTCAGAACATTGTCTCCTACAGATATTCCTTCATACATCCAATCCAATCAGTCACACAGTCAACAAAATATTTACTAAAAATGTACTATGTGCCAGGTATTGTGCCACATCTCTGGACTGGTCAGAGGAAACTGCAAGTGCTGGAAACTCAGCAGGGATCAGGCAAACCACTGCTCTCACCTCCCTAGAGCATTCCAACTTAACCTCACTGGTGCTCTTTTGTTCTCTCTGACTTTTCTGAAAGATGAAGAACAAATAAAGCCTAAATCCTTTCCCTGCTGAGCCCAAGGGCTTATAAAAGGAACTACAAAGAGTAGATGCACGTTATTTGCTAAATAAATGATGAATTACAAAGCCGAACCCATGACCAAAGGGATGTAGTTTAGAGGCACAGGAGACTGTGGAGAACATGAAAGTTTGGGGGCACAGGGGACTTTCTTCTGCTTTTGCTTCTCAGGAGCATAGGCCATAAATGTACAGATCTTGATGTCCATAGCACTCAAGAAAACAAAATTCACCACTCTGAGTATCAACAATTAAAAATTAACTGTAAGGACAAGATGGAGAAGAAACACTTAATGCTATCATCCTGCTAAGTACAGCTGAAAACTCTAGACATTATTTATAAAACAAAAATAAGAAGACTCCGAAAGGTAGAAAGGAAAAGACAAGCCAGCCAAGAACAACATAGCTGTGAGTTTGCTGGGTTTTCTTTTTGACATATATTTTACCCCGTGCACTAGAAAAGGTGGCAACCCTAAAATACCAATAGGCATGGAGGAAAAAAAAAACCTTTCTCAGTCAGAGAACTAGGAAAGAGGCAGTCTAGCAAGAAGTAAACTTTTACACAATAGCTCTCCTGTAGCCAAGCAACGCAGGAAGAAGACTTGTGGCCCACCACCACCCATACTAGTAAAAGTTTATCGAGAGACCTACACTTTCATCCTCACCAAGGTGAAACAAGGTGCTCCTCTGAAATGGGCGTCGTAGAAGGCTGAACAGGGAGCCAGAAGTTTCATTCCTACCTCAAAGTAACAAGAAAGTATCACTGGACTTTCACCCCCACCTGGTGGTAATCTGGCACCCCTCATTGGGGTGGCGTCAGAAGACACCTCAAGGAAAGCAGAAGTTTCACCACTGCCAATCAGTAGCAAATGTGTTCCCCACTCCACAGTGCCAGTGGGGAGCAGTAAAAAAGTGTGCCAACCCCCCCATCACAGGTGTGTCATATGAGGATTAGTGGGCTGTTGGGAAAACTGGATATATACCTACAGAGGAATAAAATTAGACCCTACTTTTACATCATATATAAAAATCAACTCAAAATGTGTTAAAGACTTAAATATAAGGCTTGAAACTATAAAACGACAAGAAGAAAACATGGGGGAAAAGCTCCATGACATTGGTCTAGGCAACGACTTCTTTGCATATGACCCCAAAAATATAGGAAACAAAAGCAAAAATACATAAATGGGATTACAGCAAATCAAAAAGCTTCCAAAGAGCAAAGGAAACAAGTAAAGAGACAACCTACAGAATGGCAGAAAATATCTGCAAACCATACATCTGATAAAGAGTTAATGTCTAAAATCTATAAGGTACTCAAATACTCAATAAGGAAAAAAACAAATAACCTGATTTGAACATTTAGTACATTCAGGCAAAGTACCTGAATAGACATTTTTCCAAAGAAGACTTTCAAATGGCCAATAGGTATATGAAAAATATGCTTAAAATCACTAACCATCAGAGAAATGCAAATTAGAACCATAATAAGATATCACTTTGCACATGTTTTGGTTATTACCAAAAAGAGAAGAGATAAAAAGTACTGATGACAACATGGAGGAAAAGGAACTCTTGTACACTGTTGGTAGGAATGTAAATTGGTACAATCATTACAGAAAATAGTATGGCAGTTCCTCAAGAAATTAAAACCACAACATGATTCAGCAATCCCACTTCCGGGTGTATATCCAAAAGAACTGAAATCAGTGTGCCAAAGAGATATCCATACTCCTGTGTTTACTGCAGCATTACTCGCAATAGCCAAGACATGGAAACAACCATTCACTGCAAATGAATGGATAAAGAAAACATAGGCTCTTCATCCTTAGAAAGAAGGAAATACTGTAATTTGCAACAACATGGATGAACCTAGAGAACATTATGTGAAGTGAAATAAGCCAGGAACAGAAAAATAAATGCCACATGACCTCACTTATTTGTGGAATCTGCAACAGTTGAACTCACAAGAAGCAAAGAGTAGAATGGTCATTACCAGAGGGTAGGGTTGGGGGGATTGGGGAGGTGTTGGTAAAAGAATATAAAACTTCACTTTGACAGGAGGAATAAGTTCAAGAGACCTATTTCATAACAAGTGATTATAGTTAATAACGTGTTGTATACTTGAAAATTACTAAGAGAATAGATTTCAGTGTTCTCACCACAAAGAACTGATAAGTATGTGAGGTAATACATACATTAATTAGCTTGATTTAGCCTTTTCATAATGTATACATATATCAAAACATTGTATTGTATCTCATAAATATAGAGGGTGCCATAAAAAGGCATATATATTTTAAGAAAGAGAAAAACTGATTAAAATGGTAATACTCAAATTACATTTGACTTCTGGAATTACAATAGATATAAAATATGATATACACACACAAAAAAAGATGTGATATACAAGATAACAAACATTATTGATTATGTGTCAAGTATTACAATTTTAATACAGTTTTTCCTTTCTTTTTTTTTTTTTTGTAGAGACAATCTTACTTTATCGCCCTTGGTAGAGTGCCGCAGCGTCACACAGCTCATAGCAACCTCCAACTCCTGGGCTTAGGTGATTCTCTTGCCTCAGCCTCCTGAGTAGCTGGGACTACAGGTGCCTCCACAACGCCCAGCTATTTTTTTGTTGCAGTTTGGCCAGAGCCAGGTTTGAACCCACCACCCTTGGCATATGGGGCCGGTGCCCTACCCACTGAGCCACAGGGCATGCCCCAGTTTTTCCTTTCTTAAAATGTGTACATATTTTTTCCACCCTCTGTATACTTTTTTTTTTTTTTAAGTAATTACTTTTTAAAAAGGAGGGCAAGTGGGAAACCTGGATTTCCATACCCACTTGGCAGTAACAAGATAGCAAAATGGCAGCAACACATCAGCAATGTTCTTCCCTCCTCCCATCCTTGCCTAGGTGGTATCAGAGGAAGCCAGTTAAAATAGAAGATTTAAATGATATATTGAGTTTCATCACAGAATATCCAAAATGTCCAAGTTTCCATCAAAAATTACTCATCATACCAAGAACCAGGAAAATCTCAACTTGAACAATAAAAGGCAATCAATAGACTTCAACACTAAGATAAAAGGAATGTTAAAATTATCTGACAATGATTTCAAAGCAACCATCATAAAGACACAATAAGCAACTATAAGTACTTTTTTTTTTTTTTGAGACAGAGCCTCAAGCTATCCCCCTGGGTAGAGTGCTGTGGCATCACAGCTCACAGCAACCTCCAACTCCTGGGCTCAAGCAAGTCTCCTGCCTCCGCCTCCCAAGTAGCTGGGACCACAGGCACCCGCC
>CAUYQV010122940.1:0-12655 GCA_963574575.1 Galagoides demidoff | reverse complement strand
AATCTATTATCAATCTCATGAAGTCTCATTAAATCATATTTTGAAAACAAATAATAATGATAGCCTCTCTAGATTACATATTGGTGGCAAATATTGATAATAGTTATCAGATTGGGCTCATAGTATAATTACCTATGAGCACTTTTTTGAAGTCTCAATCTTCTCTCCTAACCACACCATTCTCATTCAGTTGATCTGGGGGAAGTCTAGGGATTGTTATCTTTAAACAATGTTTCCCTACTCTAGGGAATACATTCCTTTAATGTATAGTCATATTTGGGAACCTCTAGGTGTTAAAATTTAATGAGTATATAAGTCATTTAAGAATTTTGTTATGTAGGTTCTGATATAGCAGGTTTGGGATGGGGTATGAGATTTTGAACATCTAATTTTCTTCTTGTTGATCCCAGTGCTGCTGGTCTAGGTGTTACTTGTCCTTAGGCTACAGCAGAAGAAAAACAAGTGGTTAAGGAAAAGGAAAGAAGAGTCTATTAATGTCCTGACAAATGAGGAGAACGGCAGATTCCCATCTTAGAGTATCATTGTCCGTTCCATAAGCAGAAATATAGAACTTTTAAACAGAGTGTTTTCAGGTTCAGGGTATTGCTATTTAAATACAGTTGATGCTTCTGATTGATCCCATCTCTAGCAGAGACATTCTGACCACTGCCCAACTGGACCCTCCAGACAGTTCAGGCTGTTCTTTTAAACCATCTCCTGTGGTATAAAGAACAAAGGACCCGCCTCACCTCCACAATAACTGAGGTAAGGATGCAGGTTTTAGTTCTCAGACAGGGGGAAGGGATTTTAAAGAGATAGAAGACACTTTTACCATTTTCACACTATTCTCTCTGTTATGAAATTCACTTTGAGAAGTAGGTAGCTAGGTTAAGGGATTGGCCTAAAGTCAAATAAATATCTGGTGACTCGGTAATTCCTTGAAAAGTTCCCCAAAGTGATATTATCATTTATAGGACAAATCCAGGCCCAATAATCAAGTGTCCATAACTGAAATAAAAGATAAGTCTGAGGGACTCTCACACTGTTACCCCATCAGTGGAATGAGACAGTTTAGAAGATTATGGAGGAATCTGTCTTTTGGGAAGTCCAGCCAAGCCATCATGTCTTCAAACACAAGGCCCATAATTAGGCAGCAAGAAAGCTGCACCACAGACAGTCAAGCTGCGGGGGAAGTTTCCTTCCTTCATTTAGCCCCTGTGTCCAGAACCCTGCAAGACCCTACAGATTCAGCAGGGAATAGTAAGGAAGTCATTGTTCTCAGGGTTTACACTCCAGTAGACGGAGGCAGACAAACAGACGGAGTACATATATGATAGATCAAATAGTGGTGTTGGGAAAAAAGAAAACAAAAAAAGATGATGATTAAAATAAATAATTTCCTGTGTGGATTATTTTTCATAAGAACAGGGAAAGAAAGACTGTAAAAAAAGAGGAAATAAGTTTTCTATTTTCTTTCCTAAGCAGAAATCTTCATTTATAAATTCAGCTTCTTTGTATCTTTCTTCTCTTATCAACTCACAGGTCCTCAAAACAATCTAGATTTTATGATAATGCTCTAGCCCTCCAACTCCCTTCATTTGGTCCAAGGCCTACTGTTTATAAGATAGCATAGGAAAGAAGTGATTGCTTATTTACAAGGTTTGGAGATTTTTTTCATAGACACTTCTTACTACGGCATATATATTTTATGTGTATTAATTTAAATAATATGTTTATAAATATATGTATGTTCTATAAGGTTAACATGTAATGTTTTAATGTATTTATTAAAAATAAATATGTAATGATAAATACATATTTCTATATGACAGATAAGTAATGGTACATATTCAATATAATAAATATGTATTTCTTATAATATATAAAATATTAATACAAATAGAACATATATTATTTATAATATATTAATAGTATACTCGTGATACATTATATATTAATAATATATGCCATATTAATATAAAAATACATATTTTACAACAATATATGATATTACTATAATTTTTTTTTTGAGACAGAGTCTGACTATGTTGCCCCTCAGTAAAGTGGTGATGTGGCGCTACAGTGTGCAATAACATCAAACTCTAGGGTTTAAGCAATTTTCTTGCCTCAGCTTCCCAAGTAGCTGGGACTACAGGTGCCCACCACAATGCCCAGATGTTTTAGTTGTTGGCATTGTTCTTGTTGTTACAGTTGTCATTGTTGTTTAGCAGGCCCAGGCTGGGTTTGTACCCACCAGCCTCAGTGTAGTGGCCAGCACCTTCATTACTGAACTATGGGTGCCAAGTTGATATTACTATAATATAAATGATATCATTTATATTAATGTATGTTAAACATTTTATGAATATAATATTTTATATACAATAACCTTATATTTCATGTTCTCTCTCTCTCTCTCTCTCTATCTATCTATCTATATATATGGAGCTGGTCTAGTTCCAGTTAAAATTCCAACAGGGTTGAGACCGAGAAGAACTGAAGTTTCAGTTTGAGTCCAAAGCAGGAAAGAACCAGTGTTGTCTCTCAGCATAGTCAGCCAGGAGGAGTCCCTCTTATTAGAGCAGCATTTTCGTTCTATTCAGGACCTCAGGCAATTGCAGAGGGATCATTCACATTAGGGAGGCCAATCCGCTTTACCCAGTCCACTGATTCGAATGTTAATCTCATCCAGAAATGCTTTTACAAACTCACTAAGAATCAGTCTTGACCATGTATCTGGGCAAGTCAAGTTGATACATAAAATGAACCATCACAATGAATATTGATATAAGGCAAAATTTCAACCCTCAAAATGTTTTTTGACTGTCTAATTATTTAGGTTAAGTGGAACCACAGGAACAATTGGTTTAAACATAGTTCTTGGGATGTTGAGAAATCATGCGTTTTCTAACTGTGGCTGCTTGGGTGAGGAGAAAGCATATAGGAAATTCAGGCCAACCATAATGAGATTCTCCATGAGGACAGGATGAAGTTTCAGGGCTCAATTCTGTGTCATAACATTGATGAAAGACTAGTATGAAAGAAATGAAATTTTCAGTCAAGGAGGATTCTCCTTATGTGTTCCTCGTGTTATGACAAAATTCTTTGTTTTTTATTCGATGGTAAAAACTCTTTCTGTGAGGTCTGTAGGCTCAGAGCGCATAACCAGCGTGAACAGGAGCTGGCAGCTAACCACAAGCTTCCAGTACCTTTCATAGCAATGGCATTGCTGATGTTTCCCTGGAGCAAATTTTGCAGATGCAAGATTGTTTCAATGGTGTGATCGACAGTATCTGAGTGATAATAACCGGAAGAGAATACTGCTTCACAAAGCAATGGCAGCCTCCATCTGGTTCTGAGTTCCCCACAGCCCAGTACATGCAAGAGGAAAACAGGTGTAGCTCCAATTTAATACGTAACAGCTTGTGGACTAAGAATTCTCTTATTTCCATTGCAAATGCATAGAATGTTTCATGGTGGGTGTCCTTAATTTAACAGCTCAAAGACTGTGGTGTCACTGTCAAAAGTAGTAATAGAAATATCTCGGGTAAATGAATTTTTTTATATAGACTGCAAGGAATTCAAATGACAGTTACAGGAAATGCGGCAAATTCTATGTGTAAGGTATGCATTTGTCTGCACCTGGGGGTGTACAATGCAGTTATAACTTTGTAACAAAGCTACCAGGCACAGGTACCTACAAGAAGACTCCACAGTCATGCTTATGAAAGCAAGGCATCCAGATAGCAGATAAGGCTTCTGTTTAAATTAGTAGTAATGGGGCTCAGCTTGAGCCATGAAGAAGGGAATTTCCTTCAAATGATGTCCACGGCTTCAAGCCAAAAATCTTCCCATATTTACATTGTGAAAAAAAATAACCATCGTGCAAGTTTTTTCTGCCCCACTTACATATGCTGTGCCAGTGATGTCAATACTACCCAAGAATGAATCCAGGTTTTCTCACATATGCAGCTTATATAATTTGGGATGTCTTCTTTTTAAAAAGAACATAAAAAGATGCAAATTTTGAAAATTAGAAAAACATACCTAGTGAACACAAGCTTAGATCGTCTCACAGTTTCAGCATAACCTACAAAATCAAGGAGTTCAGAAACGTTACCTTCACCAACTTCATGTGATAAATGACTTACTGCCTTATAGACTCTTACATAGTGAACTACCTAGGTAAAAACTAACCTTCGTTTTAGTAAGGTATTAATATAATAAGACTAATTTTTAAATTATTTTATATAAATAAGCATCAGTTCATAGTAGCCCCTGGCTCTTGGTAACAGATACAAATATACTATATAGTGGTGACTTTGAAATAATAACAAATTTGAGGAACATTCATATGGCTGTGTGTTTGCAATAATAACAAGTGAAATTTACCCAGTCTTACTATAGGCAGAGTGCTGTTCAAAGTTCTTTATAGGTACATATTAACTCATTTTAACTCCAAAACCCATTGGTTTGGCACTTCTGATATTCTCTATTTACAGGTGAAGAAAGGGGAGCACAGAGATCTTAATAAGTTGCCACTGGTCAGATGGTGGATTTGAACTCAGGCAGCTGCCACTCAGGCTCTGTGCTTCTAACTGCTGCCCTCTGTTGACCTGTCTTTGTGTAATATTGGTCCGGTGCCCAGTGGAAGGCCGGCATTATCTATGATTGTCTGGCAGCCATCAGAGGCTATATAGGAATGAGGAGAAATTTGTCCTTTTCTTGAGAGTTCACTGAAAGATCAACTCACAATTAAAGCAGATTAATAAGAGGAAGGTTTATTTACCATGTGCATGGAGAGACATCAGAGTGATAACCCCATGTCCTAAGGAAGTTCAGATATTTTTATACAGATCTTTTAGAGAGGAGGAAAAATGAGGAGTATAGGTAATTCTGTTGTAAGGGAGGATGAAGGGATGAGGGGAACAGATTGACTTGTAAATTAACCTGAGTGACAGATTTTGGTTTCAAATCAATCTGGGCCTGGTCTGGCTGCATTCTACAATATACCGAGATAACAGGAGAAGAAAGGGGTCAATTGCCTCCTTATACCTTTTTATCAGGTCAGTCCCATTTATGCAGATAAAGGGAAAACCCCTTCCACAGATTTTTCTTTTTTAAGACAGAGTCTCACTTTGTCACCCTCAGTAGAGTGCTGTGGCATCACAGCTCATAGCAACCTCAAACTCTTGGGCTTAAGTAATTCCTTTGCTTCAGCCTCCCAAGTAGCTGGGACTAAAGGCACCCACCATAATATCCGGCTATTTCTGTTATTGTTGTTGTAGTTGTCATGTGTTGTTTAGCAGGCCTGGGCTGGGTTTAAACCCATCAGCCCTGGTGTATGTGGCCAGCACCCTAACCACTGAGCTATGGGTGCCGGGCCAATTTTTTGATCTCCACAGCTTTTAATTCAAAATACTTTTTAAACCAAGGAGTCATATTTTGGGGTGAAATTTCCTGAGAACCTTTACCTAGCACTTTCTCTATGTGTAATGATGGTCTGATCTGTCCTGGAAGGCCACTGTTCACTCTGCGTACAATAAAATTTGCCAATACCATTAAACTGTTAGACACTGGGGACTGGCACAGAAGCATATGAACTAGGCCCGTTAAAGATGACAGACCACCTAATACATAGGGACCTTTATTTATTTGGCAAACAAAGTTTTGGAAGTATTATTCTTAATTTCCTTTCTAAGTCTTGTATTCTGACAAAAATATGTGTGTTCTAGTGATGCTGTGGTTGTGAAAACCCAACTTGGCATGGATAACCACATCCTAAAGGTATATAAAGCTGTGAGATTTCCTGACAGAGTGGACTGTGCCACTTACTGGATGTGTTCATACGAAGATTTATTAAGAGTATACCCTTCTCATCTAATATTCTAAGTATGCTAAAGCTATTTCATCTAATCCTTCAATGACCTTATAAGGTAGATACTACATGCGTTCTTAGCCCATTTGATGGATGAGAAAACTGAGGCATAGGGAAATTAAATAGGCTTCCCTTGATTAGCTAGTCAAAAGGGAGGAGCCAGGACTCAAACCCAAGCTGTCTGGCTGCAGAAACTAATTTCTCAACATTTATGCTATGATGTTAAAGTGTTTTAATGAGTGGTGTGTTGACAGTGAAAAGGAAGTTGAAAATGGAAGCTCAAACCTGTAGCTCAAGGGGCTAAAGCACCAGCCACATACAGCAGAGGTGGCAGGTTCAAATCCAGCCTGGGCCTGCCAAACAACAATGACAACTACAACCAAAAAATAGCCAGGTGTTATGGCGGGTGCCTGTAGTCCCAGCTACTTGGGAGGCGGAGGCAAGAGAATTGCTTAAGGCCAGGAGTTGGAGGTTGCTATGAGCAGTGATGGGAGGGTCACTGGAAGTCAGAAGTTCAAGACTAGGATGAACAAGAGCGAGACAGCATCTCTACAAAACAATCAAAAAAATTAGTTGGCAGTGGTGGTGCATGCCTGTAATACCAGCTACTCAGGAGGCTGTGACAGGAGGATCACTTGAGTCCAGGAGTGGAGGTTGCCTTGATCAATGATTATGCCACTGCACTGGAGGTCTGTAGACAGGGCGACAGAGTGAGAATCCTTCAAAAAGAAAGGAACAGAAAAGAAAATATAAACAAATAAAACAAAGTTAGACAAGTGGACCTTGACAAAAATTGTGTGTTTGTGTATTTAGTAGGAACAACGTTTATGAATAAGCACTATTTGTTCTTCAGTGTAGAACAGATATGAAATAATGCCTCCATTTGCTCTGCTTTTGATGTGAATAGTTCAATGTCTGTGGTCTGTGTGGATAAGTAAAATCATATAATGCAGATATTGAGTATTTTGTGCTGTTTCTGTTTTTAGTAAGAATTTGCCAGTTTCTTGGGCAAGTATTAATATAAGGAGTCACATTAATCTGAATATTATGTCCTTCATAATGCCACTTTGGCTGTTTCTAAGACCTGTTGTCTAATGGGAAATGACAGACGATTCCATTTCATATTTCTCCAGTCATTACAGTAAGGCTGACCTATTTAAACATTTCCTGGGAAGTCTTTTTTCCTCCTGCTCTAAGGTTTTCTTTGCTAAATTGGATTGGATTTGTTTGTGGAAGCACCGACAATGCTAGAATTCAATTCAATGGTCATAAATGATTTTTATTGAGTTTGGAGAGGATTTCTATTACATGTAAAATTCCCTTGAAAATATTCCTGATTTTTCTGAATGAACTTCCATGTTTTCCTTCATATCCTCAAAATACTATCCTCCTCAATTCAAGGGAATTCTTGCTTGTGGGAGAAGGCGGGCTAAAAAGATACTGGGTTTGCTTCAAATTCAAGTAAATTGTGTGGGATTATAAATCACTGTGTATTGTAATGTTTGAACACTATCATCAAGAAGCAGTCTAGGTCAGTCTCAGCACTAATGGCCTAGACACATTAAAGTAAATATTTCACCCATAATGCAGGTGTGAAGTGTTCCAGGTGAAAATAGCAAAATGATTTGAAATTGTAGGTTAGAATGGTAATTTTTTTTTCATTATTTTTATTTTGATAGTTATGCAAGAAGAAATTCAAAAGCAAATCAAAGATAAAGGTAGATATTTCCTGGTGTTTGGCTGTCTCACGTTCATTTGGTCTTTTTAACAGCATCTTACTTTGTCGCTGTGAGTTGACCACTTTGTCATCACTGTTTATGAGGACAGAACTAAGACTTCACTTCTCCTGACCAATAGACACTGACTATCTCAATCTTTGCTGCTTCTCTATGATTTGAATCAAGATCTAACAATCAAGAAACAAAGAGTCTGAAGTAGGGCTGGTGCAGTGGCTCACACCTATAATCCTAGCACTCTGGGAGATCTAGGCAAGCAGATTGCTTAAGCTCAGGTGTTGGAACCCAGTCTGAGCAAAAGCGAGATGCTCTCTCTATTAAAAATAGAAAAACTAGCTCAGTGTAGTGATGCACACCTGTAGACCCAGCTACTTGGGAGGCTGAGGCAAGAGGATTGCTTGAGCCCAAGAGTTTGAGTTTGTTGTGACTATTAAGCCGAGGCTCTCTAAGGAGGTGACAGAGTGAGTCTCTGTCTTAGTAAAAAAGAGAGAGAGAGAGAGCTAGCTTGAAGGTGCTAGAGAGCATTCCATCCAAGCAATCTGATTTACTGTTCATGTGGGAGGTGCTTCCTGCTTTGTAGCTCCCAAATCTGCTTGGTTTTAACCATCGTTCAAATGAGTTCTCCAGATTCTCCATAATTTTCTTAAACTTCAGTACATGCTCCGTACATTTCTTTTTACCTAACTGAATCTGAGTTGGTTTTTGTTGCTTATGTCCAAAGGTACCTAACAGATAGACTGTTTTGAATATTATTAACCAATATGTTCTTTCTACTTGAAATAACTCTTATATAAGTACTAGACTAGGATTGATTTCCTAAATTCAAATTGTTTACCTCTGGTGAATGAAGAAAATGAATATTCTCACCAGTTTCTTTTTCATCACCTATTAAACATGGTATTATCTTCATTAAGTGGAGTAAAATATTTTTAATATTGTAAAGTTTCAGTTACTATTGAGTTTAATCATCTCTTTGAGCTTGCAAAGGTCGGGATAATATCCATCCTTCCCATTTCTGGGGACACAGAGCTCTCGCCTGCCTTTTGGATCATTAACTGTTGAGAAGTGGCATTGGTTGGAATCATATTCTTGTCTAGATCAATAAATTCATCAAATATGAATTTTAAGGATTATGGATGCTTTAGAGAGCCACCACAGCCTGACAGTAGGGAGATCATGATGAGAGAGAATCCGGGAAGGTCTGCTATAGGAGATGGACAAAATCCTTAGTGAAATGTTTTTGTACCTAGTATGTGGTGCTAAAAGACATGTAATAAACAAAACATTGTTCTCATCTTTTAGTAACTTTGTCTAAAATTTTAAACATGATATTGAAAAACTTGGGTAAATTTGGAATGGGTAAATTTGGAAACCATGAGGTAGGTAATGATTCATTGTATAAAGGACTGTTTTTACTATTGAATAGATGAATTGAACCATATATTTATACATAGTTTATCACCTGGTTAACTTTGGATATGTTACAAATGCTTCGTCCCCTACTTTTTAAACTTGAGACAATGTTTTAGTTTATGGATGAAAAATTAGCGGGCATAGAATCCCTCAAATTCTTTTTATACAGCTATCCGATTTCTAGTGTACTAAATGAGAGGAGAAATGAGTTTGGTTCATAGTCAGTAGCTGTAGGTTTGCTGAGAGAGTGAAGTTATCAAAAATAATATTTTTGAAAATGGCAGTTAGCAATTCTTAGGCATTGATACTTATAGCATGGTTCATGCATAGTACCTGAAAGAAAGCACACATTGAAAAAATGTAGTTTCTGAAGTTCTATTTGTATTGTTCGATTTTGTGAACAGTCTTGTGAGGTAGGAGCTCTAATTCTACTGATTGCGTAGATGGAGACTATGAGGTCTAGAAAATTTAGGTAAGGTTTAAAAGGTGATTCAGTTAGTAAACTAATAAGTGATATTAGGAATGCTTACCTAGGCTTTTCTGAACCCAGAATCTGTACTCTTCATTACTGTGTAATGATGAACTTCAAGTATAGGGAACCCAAATAGGAACTCGAAAGATAAGGGGGATTTAGAAAAATGAATCTAGACTTTAGAGGCCTAAACCTACTTATGATTTTCCCACTATCTAAGGAAGAGCTCGACACATGTGTGCTGACTTAAACTAATGAATAATTCTGTGTCTAGATATGGCACCTATTGGGTTCAACTTAATAACAGCAGATGAAAAAGAAGTCACAGAAACTTGAGAAATATGATTTTCAGATATTTCTCATCAAATACACCAAAGTCCATAAAGATTTCCTGATTTCCATTTTTTTCCCTGTTCTCCATTTCTGTTGATGACATATTCCTTTGAAATCTGACAAAGCCATGCGGTCCGCTTTGATGAATTAAATGTTGAGAATTCGGGGAAGACACTCTGGGGTTCATTTCTTCATGCTGCCTTCCCCTGCCACCATGATCCAGGGGGCATGAGTCCATGCAGAGATGATAAACTTGAAACAGCATTTAATGGTGAGTATTAGTTTAGAGGACAGAGACCCCAGGAAGTTGCCTGGACCCAAAGCAGAATTCATGTGAGTGAGAAATAAATTTATATTTTGCTAAGGTACCAAATAGAGCTATTTTGCTCTACTACAGCATGATTAGATGGATTCTCCCATATCCTATAGTATACAAGAAGGCAGTGCCAAGAAATTTGTACAGTGTGATTGTGCTTGGCCTTATAGTTCTTTTAAATCAGAAATGACACTCTAGTGATTCATACACATTGAAATAAAAATGTGTACTTTTGATGCCAGGTAATTTTGTCAAACTCTCTTGGATTTTTTTTTTTTTGTTTTGTTTTACAGTCAATATTCTGTGTATTTTCATGGTGCCTCATGCCTCACTATCAAAATTGGATAAGCTAGGAAAACTTGTTATTAATAATGAAAGAGGCCCTGGCTTTGGAATTTTTAGAAATAGTTGCTTGGTAAATTAAGCACAAATATCTAATATATTATAAGGGGGACTTTTCAAATTTTGGATGAGGGGGGAGGATTTATAAAATACATAGCCTTAGTTTTATGCATATTTTAAAATAAATAGGTGAATAAGATCACAATAGGAGAAAACCAGTGCTTCCAATTTTCCTTAATTTTTCAGTAGCTTTGAAACTCTCCACTGGAGAACACTGCAAATTTCTACTCTTAAAATGAGGAATTTTTCAGTAGTTACAATAGGGGATGGTTGCCTTTTCCTTGGACATTATCCCTTTTCTTCCTTTCTAAGACAACCAGGATTTTGTTGACCCAACATCATGTCTAGTTGTGGGAGACTTATCAGAATTACAAAGGTATTTGCTTTTCCCACTGCCCTATGTAATGACAGCACAAGCCCTAGAAAATTAAATAAGGGAACTATTTTACTTTTAGATAAAGATTCAGGAGAGTGAGAGAAGACAGCTCTTAGTACTCCTCTGGTGCAACCCTTGTAACCCTAGGGTAAAAAGGGAAACCAGGTGCCATAGCCAATGCCAGGAGTGAAATGGAGCTGAAGAATGGAAATTTGGGGTTCTTTGTGAAAGCCTAACTTGCTGAACAAAATGAAGGGTCATGGACCGCCAGGATTTTGATATATGACATGATTTAATGATTTTATTGCATAAGCCAGTTATTTGGGTTTTCTATTGATTCCTTGCAGGCAAATGTGTTCTATCTCACAGAACTACACATCAAGTTCTAGTCTCAGGAGAGGCCGGAGACCACTCCTTTTCATCACTGATTCTTTGTATAGTGATAGTTGGTGCTCATTAAATATTTGTTGCATGAATCATTCATGAATGATTGGTTGCTTCATATTTTGTTATTTTTTTCCCTTTTAAAAAACATGTCAGGTTAATGTGAGGGTATAAACAACCAGGTTACAATGTTTGATCTGTTAGAAGGGGTCCTTGTAGTTGTGCCCCACACTCAAGAGGTGTGCCATAATCCTCTTATGTTGTGGCCATTAAGTGGGAGCACGCCAATCCCCCTCCCTTCTCTCCTCTCTCCCTCCCCCATCCCCTTCCAGCTTGAATTGAATTGTGTTTTTCTCTTATGTGGGTATGTATTAGATCATCTACTGGCTTCATATTAGTATTAAGTACAGTGGATACTTGCTTTTCTGAAATGCCACAGCTGAAAATTTCACAGGATGAAATGTAAGTTTTTAAGATGAGTGCTTTTATTTGTTTGCTATTTTCTTTTTCATGGCATAAAATAATCAAATACATCTAATGGTTTTAGAGAAATTTTCTTAAACATTGCTATAATTTTTATCTATGTGTAATTATTACCACTTAAACATTTGTTTATAGCTCAAATAAAATGTATAATTTCTTGCCCTAAATTTTAATATGAAAGCCTTCAAATCAATCATTTATGTAGTTAGCCTCATTGTTACTGATACTTTAATAATTAGAATGTCTTAGAAGAATGTTGAATGGCAAATAACTGTTTCCCTTCAACTGAAATATCTGTAAAATCTTTTCCCCTCTCACCACCATGGTTTTCTAGAATGAAGCAAGAAGGAAATATTTTTAAGTATAATTTTATTATCTCTGAGTTAAGGAAAAGTTATATTGAGAGCTTTAAATGAGCTTTAAGTGTTATGAAAAGATAAACTTTATGAGGCATGCCTCATAAAAATGGATAAAATTGTGATATCGAAAGTAAAGTGATATGTACATAAATCTCGGGCTTTTTCTTCTAGATGTTTTCTCAACTATAAACCTGAGAGAAGTTAAAGCCCAGAATTCATGAACAAACATTCTGCTCTTCAGAATTATACTTTTCTTCTGAACTATGAAAAATCGCATTTTCTTTTTCTTTTCTTTTTTTTTTTTTTTTGCTTCTCACCCCTCTGTTGATGGACCTTTTGTTCTCTTTTATTTTTTTATAATTTTTTTTTATTAGATCATAATTGTGTACATTAACTCTATCATAGGATACAGTGTGTTGCTTCCATATGCAGTTTGGAAAACTCTCATCCAACTGGCTAACATAGCCATCATGTCTTTCTCATAATTGTTGTGTTAAGACATT
>CAUYQV010122939.1:0-23720 GCA_963574575.1 Galagoides demidoff | reverse complement strand
ACAGGCGCCCGCCACAACGCCGGGCCATTTTTTGGTTGCAGCCATCATTGTTGTTTGGCGGGCCCGGGCTGGGGATTCGAACCCGCCACCTTAGGTGTATGTGGCTGGCGCCTTAGCCACTTGAGCCACAGGCGCCGAGCCGGGATATCTCTTAAAAATGTTAACTGGTTGGCTGGCTGCCTGTAGCTTAAGCGGCTAGGGTGCCAGCCACATCCACCGGAGCTGGCAGGTTCGAATCCAGCCCAGGCCGCCAAACCAAATGATAGCCGGGCGCTGTGGTGGATGCCTGTAGTCCAAGCTACTTGGGAGGCTGAGGCAAAAGAATCACCTAAGCCCAAGAGCTGGAGGTTGCTGTGAGCTGTGATGACAAGGCACTCTATCCAGGGCAACAGCTTGAGACTGTCTAAAAAAAAAAAAGAATTTCTAACTGGTAATTATAAACAATAGAAGGTAGTGACTTCAAGCTTGAGATTTTATTTACATCATTCACATTTTATTTGCATGTATTTTTGAAAATGGTTTAATCATAAGAAGGGAAAGATCTTCCTTCATCAGAATCACCCTGCAAATTCTTGGAAAGCTCAGGGCCAAAACCGGGGGAATTGCACTCTCCTGTTGTCCCTGTTGTCTAAGTTGCACATAGCTTCAGATGTGCATCATTTTCCTCCTAGTTTATTGTTCAGAGTGAGCACAAGCCGCTGAGAGCACATCTTGTGCCCTGATTCATAGAGTTTTGGCCCCTACCTCAAGCTGAGGCAGCCTGAGTGGAGATTTCAAATGTGTCATGAGGTTTCCCAGCCAAATTCTTCCTGCACCAACTTGAAAACTCATTATAAAAATAGCCCTTACGGAGGGAGCCTGACCAGTGACAAAGATTTCCTAGCTGGGAGCAGGAATAAGAAGGTTGCCGTTTTAAAAATCTACTTTCATGTCTCTATGATGTGGATTTGCTTTTAAGATTGTGTTTTAAAAATCACCCTTGTACTTGAGTGATCTGTTTGAGAATGAAATTCCTCAATCTTGATGTCTAATTGGGTTAATACTGGGTCAGATAAAGGGTTTAAAGAAAACAAAAGAGAGAGACATATCTTTTGTTTGCCCAGGTAATAAATCTGAGTACAATCTGCTAGGAAATTTGGACAATCTCTAGGAAAGTCCTGGTGGTTAGGGACTCTAGGTAGCACAGAAAAAAGCAAATCCTGACTCCAGGGTCTCTCAAGAGTTAAGAAAGAATCATATTACAGTTTTTGAAGCTCTAAGTGTATTAAAAATAGAAGAAATAGCAAACAGGGTACTCCACTATTTACCATGTACTTGGGGAAAATCACAGAGTGATCGCTCAACAACCCAGTGGGTGCGGGAGGTTTATATACCCTCATTTTAGTGGGGGATGGGGAATTATAGGTTATTATTATTATTCTGTTTAGGGGCAGTAAATGGTTACTAGGGAGGATGAATGGATGGGAGGATAAATGGTTACCTGAGAGGATGAATGAATGGGAAAAGGAAAACAGATTAACTTAAAAATTCTCTTTATTTAAATTAACGTGAGAAACAGGTATTATGCTATATTTAAAGTGATTGGGTCAGGTCTGGTTCCATTCTTGACCTCGTTTTGTGTAATGTATTGAGATAACCAGACGGGGAAGGAGAGTTGATTTTTCTTTTCGATGAGTCTGTCTTTTTATGAAGAAGGAAAACCCCTTTCAATGCCTGTTGGTTTTTAAGTCCTTTATTCCAAAATATTCTTTACACGGGGCGAAGTAACTCAAACCTGTAATCCTAGCACTCTGGGAAGCTGAAGTGGGTGGTTTGCTTGAGTTTAGGAGTTCAGGACCATCCAGAGGAAGAGCGAGAATCTGGCTCTCCTAAAAAATAGAAAAATTAGCAGAGCGTTGTGGTGGGCACCTGTAGTCTCAGCTACTTGGGAGGCTGAACCAAGAGGATCTCTTGAGACCCCAAGAGTTTGAGGTTGCTGTAAGCTAAGATGCCAGAGCACTCTACCAGTGGCAAGAAAATGAGACTCTGTCTCAAAAAAAAAAATACTCTTTATACCAAGTAGTCATATTTTTGAGTGAAATTTCCTGGGCTCCCCACTACTCTCTTTTTACAGTTAGATACTTATAAACACAAGAGGAAACAAACCACAATGCAATATAATTGCCTATTCACTAGGTAATAGTGAAATTTATTTGGAAGTATTAATGCACAGTCCCAATGGGTGTGTTGCTTGATAACAGGGCATAATTTTATTTTATTATTTATTTACTTATTTTTTTTGAGACAGAGTCTCACTATGTCACCCTTAGTAGAGTGCTATGGCATCACAGTGCACAGCAACCTCAAACTCTTGGGTTTAAGCTATTCTCTTGCCTCAGCCTCCCAAGTAGTTGGGACTACAGGCGCCCACCACAGCACCTGGCTATTTGTTGTTGTTGCAGTTGTCATTGTTATTTAGCTGGCCCAGGCCAGGTTTGAACCCACCAGCCCCGATGTATGGAGCCGGCACCCCACACACTGAGGTAGGAGCACCACCCTATTTATTTGTTTATTTTTTATGAGACAGAGTCTCAAGCTGTCACCCTTGGTCAAGTGCCTTGGCAACCTAGCTCACCTCCAACTCAGGCTCAAGCAATCCTCTTGCCTCAGTTTTTCTATTTTTAGTAGAGATGGGGTCTTACTTTTCCTCAAGCTGGTCTTGAACGCGTGAGCTCAAGCTATCTACCCGCCTCAGCCTCCTGGAGTGCTAGGATTACAGGCATGAGCCACCATGCCCAGCAACAGGGCACACTTTTAAAATTTAGACTTCCTGTTAGTTTGTCTCTGGGACTCTGTATAACCTTGTTGGGCAATAATGTCAAAGGTCTAAATCTGAGGCCATTGACAAATGTGAGGTTGGGGGTCAAATGTCCCTTCTGTCCCTGCCTGTGACATTCCTTCCCTGGTGCTGCCTGCTACCAGCTGGGTGACCTTGGGCAGGCTGCTCAGCTTCTTTTGACATCACACTTCCAATTTGTAAAATGCTACATTGGTACATACTTACAGTGTAGTTCTGGAGAATTTCATGAGGTAACCTATATCGACCATTTGGCTTAGTGCCTGGCATTAGTAAATGCTCAAAAAATATTAGCTAGAGTTGGTCACTATTATTAGAGCTAAGACTCAATGTTTTGGCCAAAGGTTACTCAAAGGTCTGAGTCACTGCGATACTCTAAAAGTGTTCATTCTTGTTCATTCAACACATACTGTATTTATTGAGTGCTTACTTTTAGTTTTCTTAATTTTGGATTACAAATACTACTTTTGTGTTCTAATTGGTAAACAGCCAGAACAGGGAAAGACATCACCCAGGGTCCCACTGGTCGCGGGCCTTCATTAGTTAAATGTAACACTTATCAAAGGTCTTACACTAGTTAAGTCTAACAAATTTTCTCCTTTTTTTTCCCTCTTTGAATCCCATTCTTTTTCTTTTTTTTTTAAATGAAGTTGAGGTCATAATACACGTTCATTTTTTAAGCCCATGCTTTTTTCATTTGTTTAACTCATTATCTGAATACCTTGCTGGTTTCATTAAAAATTCTTCATAAATAAGGTATAATTTCCTTTCTTTTCTTTTCTTTTCTTTTTTTTTTGAGACAAAGCCTCAAGCTTTCGCCCTGGGTAGAGTGCTGTGGGTATCACAGCTCACAGCAACCTCCAACTCCTGGGCTCAAGCAATTCTACTGCCTCTTCCTTCCAAGTAGCTGGGACTACAGGCACCCGCCACACATCCAGCTATTTTTTGGTTGTAGCCGTCATTGTTGTTTGGCGGGCCCAGGCTGGATTTGAACCCTCCGGCTCAGGTGTATGTGGCTGGTGCCTTAGCCGCTCGAGCCACAGGCGCCAAGCCAATACAGTATAATTTCTAATGGTTGCTGAAGATTTTCCACTTTGAATAGACTGTCTCTTAATCAGTTTCCTGGGGTAGGGAATTGGGATCATTTCCCCTTTTTTTTTTTTTTTTGCTATTAATAAGTAAAACTGAGGGCTTGGTTCCTGTAGGTCAAGGAGCTAGGGCGCCAGCCACATACACTGGAGCTGGCAGGTACTTATCTCTGGGCCTGCCAAATAGCAATGACAACCGCAACCAAAAAATAGTGGTGTGTTTTGGTGAATGCCTGTAGTCCCAGCTACTTGGGAGGCTGACGCAAGAGAATCATTTAAGCCCAGGAGTTGAAGGTTGCTGTGAGCTGTGACACCGTAGCACTCTACCCAGGGTGACAGTTTGAGACTCTGTCTCAAAAAAAAAAGTAAAACTGAGATAAATATGTTTATGTCAGTATCGGTCCCTATTTTAGATAATTCCATTTCATTTTTCCCATTTCCTGAGTGCTTCCTATGGGTCAGGGTCAGGTGCTGTGCTGTGTGCCTGGGATAGAGGGGATAAGGCTGGGACAGGTGTGACATTTGCTCTCACAAAGCTCATATCCTAAGGGTCAGGCAGATGCTAAATGTACAAAGAAATCCAATACTTGCAGATGGTGTCGGATACTAGCAAGGAAAGAAACAAGGTATGTGACAGGGAGTAACTGGGAAGGGCATTGGCCAGCTTTTTTGGGCAGGAAAGTCAAGGCAAACCTCTCCGGAGGGCTGCGAGGGACCGTGAAAAAGAGGCAGAGGGCAGGGTGTGGCGAATGCAATGCTTAGGAGCTTAAATTTAGGAAGGGACTCACACACACAGGTTTGTGCAAGTACAAGGTTGGCATTTGCATGACCTTGAGAGTGAGTGCCTCCTTTAATTTTTTTCCCCAGCACCTTAATCACCTTGCTAGGCTAGTCCCAATCCTGATGGGAACAAACGTAGGAAAGGTGTTGCAGGCAGAGGGAACAGCAAGTACTAAAGCCCAGAGGCTGGGGAGTTCCAGGAAACTTGGTCCCTGTGACTGCAATGGAGTGATGGAAATGCTAATGGAACCAGACGGGGGGGGGAAAAAAAGAGGAAAACTGGGGAAAGTTTTCAGAGTTGCTTATTTTTAATATATATTTTAATATATCCAAGAAGTGGGAAGAATGGGGCTTCCCATCCCCGCCCCCCCCCCAGTGGTTAGCATTGCCTTAATAATCCACGCATGTTGGGAGATAGGGTTGGGGGCCAGAGATAACTTTCAGTGCTTAGGTGCTGTGAAACTGTGGTTCTCAACTTTGGCTACACATCAGAATCCCTTGAGATCTAAAAACCACTGATATCTGGGCCTTCCTGGAGGGATTCTGATTTAGTGGGTCTGGGATGCAGCCTTGGTGGGAAGGACTCCACTCCAAAGATGAAATTGAGAACCACTGTTAGGGGCCTGTTCTGCATATAAACTGTTACAGTTTGCCATGTAGGAGAAATCAGATTTAATAATCCTTTATAGACTTTTAGTAATGGGTCTGGATGTTATATCAAGAATGGGAAGCCACTGATGGGTTGTAAGTAGGATGGTGGAATGATCTGATTTTTATTTTAAGAAAATCACTCTGGCTGTGGTGTGGTAGATTTCCTCAGGATAGGTTCCCAGAAGTAGAATGACTGGAAGAAAGGATATTAATGATTTTAAGTGCTTGGATACACAGTATTACTTTCTAGGATGTTTCTGCTAAACGCTACTCTCTCACCTTCTGTGCTCTCACACTACCCCTTTGCCAACACTGTTTTTGAGGGTTAATTATTTCTATGAAGGAAGTGAAGAAAAAAAAAAACTAAGAAATTGTTTGGACAACTGTGCATAACCTCTGACACCTTTTTTCATCTTTTTTTTTTTTTATAGAGACAAAGTCTCACTTTGCCACCCTCTGTAGAGTGTTATACTATCATAGCTCACAGCAATCTCAAACTCTTGGGCTCAAGTGATTCTCTTGTCTCAGCCTCCCAAGTAGCTGGGACTACAAGTGCCCACCACAGCCCCTGGCTATTTTTTGTTGTTGTTGCTGTCATTGTTGTTTAGTGGGCCTGGGCAGGGTTCACACCTGCCAGCCTTGGTGTATGTGTCTGGCATCTGTGCTACAGGTGCCGAGCCAATGCCCCACTATTTTTGGTTGTTTAGCAGGGCTAGGCTGGGTTCGAACCTAGTGTACCTATGGCTGGCACCCTAACCACTGTTCTATGTGTGCCCTCACTTTTTTTCCCATCATTGTTGCTCAAAATATTATTCAAATAGCTGTATCCTTCAGAAAATTGTAGATCTAATCTTTGGCTAACATTTCTGGCTTGCTTACTGTGTGACAGACATTGTACAAAGCTCCTTTCATACAATATTTCTATTAATTTTCTCAACTTCCTTAAGAAGCCATCCACTTACTGTCATCTCCATTTATTGTAAGAAGCAGGAGTTTGCCAGCACTTTCTCCTCTGAAAAGAGGGAGAGGCAGAATTGGATTTTTTAAAATTATTCTGCTGTTGTTTGGTAGTTTGAAGATGTTAAAAGGATTCTTGAATTTTCTTCTCAGAGATTTAAAGTTCTGGTGATTCTCCTGCTACTCATTTCGGAATCTGAATAATTGACATAATTTGGTCATAGCATCATTGCTGCCATTAACTTACTTAGAAAGTCAAAATGACTAATTGGTTACATCAGCCATTTGCTTATGGGTTTGAGGGTCCCAGAGTGAAGGGACATCAGTGCCCCTGGAACATAAAAAGTAAAGAATCTGACTGGGGGCAGTGCCTGTGGCTCAAAGGAGTAGAGCACTGACCCCATATGCTGAAGGTGGTGGGTTCAAGCCCAGCCCTGGCCAAAAAACCCCCCAAAACTGCCAAAAAAAAAAAAAAAAGAATCTGACTGAGTGTTATGGCTTATGCCTGTAATCTCAGAGGTTTGGGAGGCTGAGGCAGGAGGATCTCTTCAGATGAGGAGTTTGAGGTTACAGTGAACTGTGATGGATCATACCACTGAACTCCAGTCTGGGAATCTGAGGAAAATAGATCCAAAGGAAGCTCAGAACTTACAATTAAAAAAAAAAAAGTTTGGGAGAGGGGTGTATTTCTAGTCAGATTGAAACACCAGCTTGCAAGGTGGTGAGAGGGAGAAATTGAGCAAACATAAACATTTCAGTCATTTCTTATAATTGATGCAGCTTCCTCACCCCTACTTCCTGGGTTCCTTGAGGGTGGGAATTGGGTATTGATAATTGACCTGTCCCTAGATGCTAGTTAGTAGAAGCTCAGTAAATTTTGCTCAATGTTGAATGAAAGAATAGATCATAATTACGCTGTAACGTTAAAAACACGTGTGAGGACGGTGTATTATATTGCTTATGTAATTGAACATTAATTACAAATGAGACTAAAACATACTTTGTTGTAGGAATACAGGCAATTCCGGGTTATGAACAAGACAGGTTCTGTAGGTTTATTCTTTTTTTCTTTTCAGACAGGTCTCACTCTGTCGCCCTTAGTAGAGTGCTGTGGCATCATAGTTCACAGCAACCTCAAACTTCTAGACTCAAGCTTAGTCTCCCAAGTAGCTGGGACTTCAGGTACTGGCCAAAATGCCTGGCTACTTTTTTTTTTTTTTTTTAGTAGAGATGGTCTCGCTTTTGTTCAGGCTGGTCTTGAACTCCTGAGCTCAAGTGATCCACCCACCTTGGCTTCCCAGAGTACTAGGATTATAGGCATGAGCTACTGTGCCCACACTTGTAGTTTGTCCTGAAGTTAAATTTGTATGTAAAGTTGGAACAGGTACACTTAGCCTACTATCTGCAGTAGCCTCTGTTTGTAAATGGGAATTGTCCATAAGGCTGATGTTTGTAATTGTAACTTGAGGATTGCCTGTAACAGTGTCCCAGAAAGGACCATACTGAGTAAGAGGACCCTAATTTTGGAGCTCAACTCAAGGACTTTTTCTCCTCCAAAGAGAACAGGGATGAGGAAATGAGACCTCTGGCAGATTCCCTTTTACAACCAGTAGTTCACAAGCAGAAAGGTGGGCAAGTGTGAGGGTGCAAATTTTGGGATGGAGTATGTGTACAGAAAATATAACCCTCTTCTCAAAATCAATTCATTTGGCTTTATTGAATTTATTTTTTACACAGGTGGGTGACCATGCTGGAGTCTGAGCAACTCCTCTTGAGAATTTTAGGGTTGTATCATATATTAGCATCAGTTCAGAGAGGGAGTTCAGAGAGGGAGTTTCTTTCCCCTTAAGTGGGAGCAGGGAAGGTAAGAAAGTTCGTTTGAGGGCGGTGCCTGTGGCTCAGTGGGTAGGGCGCCGGCCTCATATACTGAGGGTGGCGGGTTCAAACCCAGCCACTGCGAACTGTGACCAAAAAATAACCAGGCGTTGTGGCAGGCGCCTGTAGTCCCAGCTACTCCGCAGACTTAGGCAAGAGAATCGCCTAAGCCCATGAGTTGGAGGTTGCTGTGAGCTGTGACTGCACAGCACTCTACCGAGGGCGACAAAGTAAGACTCTGTCTCTCTATAAAAAAAGAAAGTTCATTTGAATTTCTAACTTTCCATCCTTTGGAACTAGCAGGATCCTCCGTTAGTGAGGGATTGGTGGTCATAAACAAGGAGTCCAAGGTTGAAGGAGTATGTCTCTGTGTGCGTGTGTAGATATCCACTCCTTGCTATCTTAAAATACTTTTGGTAACAATTTCTAATTACACAAGCGACATATAAGGACGTTCTCCCTATAACGAAAAATGATAAGGTAACACTCCTTATGGAGATGGGTAAATCCCATGTTTGATGTCTATCTTGCCGATCTTTAAAAATTTAACTGTAAACATGTTCTCTATCAGATGATTAAGTGAATTCTTTTGGGCGGAGAAGAGTGTGTGGGGCGGGGATAGTGGCCAGGTTTACTTCCTCTAGCCAGCTTTACGCTGGAGAAGGTCGGCAAATTGTTCAGAGAGGATTTCCAAGCACATTTCACGTAGCCGGGGACGGGTTGGTAGTGTTGGGTAAGTCCCTTCCTCCCACTACGTAGATTTTTACAATGGGAAGAAACGGTCAAGATGTCAGAACTCCATGGGGACCATTCGGGCGTGGGCCGGGAAGGTGCATACCACTTTGCCTCGATCTTACTATTTTCACTTTTGACCGTAGATGGTGGGAAGGTGGGCGCACGTGAGCGCCAAGGGCACGCCTGTGTGCGCGCGCACTCTAGGATACCAGCCCCTTCTCACCCGGGTCCTTGATTGGACGCCTGTTTACACCTGACTGCCTGGCCCTCAGATGTCAGGTGCTTTCCTGGGGGTGTTTGGAAGGGGTGTGTTGGGGGCCGGAGGTTGCGATTCCCTTTCCAAAGATTCCCCAAGATCGTGCCCAGACCCAGCGTAGTCTGCTGGAAGTGAAGGCGAGCCTCGGCGGCTAAAGAAGGCTGCCTGCTCGTGACCCCGCCCCACTAGGCTCCGCCTCTTGGAGCCTGCCCCGCCCCGCCACCCAGGCCCCGCCCCTCTCCCCAGGCCTGGCGGGCGCCCGCACCTCCCCTCGCTCCCAGCATGCCGTGCGGCAGCGGCGGCGCGGCGGGCGGAGCCGGGAGGCGGGGAAGCTGTGGCCGTGTGAGCTTGAGGAGCCGCCGCCACCGCCTCCTCCTCGCGGTCCTAGTCCTCCTGGGCCCCGGCGTCGTGGGCCGCGCACGGCCCTGGAAGAGACGTCGCCTCCCCTTCCTCCGCCTTCCTCTAGCCGCGCCGCTCCCGCTTCCTTGTCCTGCTCTGCGGGCTCAGGCGGAACCCGGAACGGCCGTCCACCTCCCCCGCCCTCCGCCGCCTCCTCCTCCTCCTTCTCCTCATCGGCTTCCTCTTCAGCCCCGGGCCAGAGCGGGGTGTCGGCGGCGGCCGGTTTGGGCGGCGACTCGCGCTTCTTCGGGCGGCGGCGCTTGGCCATGTCGTGTCGGGGAAGGTAATGAGCCGCAGAGCCCCGGGGTCTCGGCTGAGCAGCGGCGGCGGCGGCGGCACCAAGTACCCGCGGAGCTGGAATGACTGGCAACCCAGGTGGGTGACCGGCGCCGAGCCCGCCGCCCCGACCTCTCGGGCCCCGCCTCGGACGAGTGGAGGCCTAGGGCCTCCGGGCTAGGAGGTGCGGCCTAGGCCCTCCACCCCTCGGGAACCGGGCGCGGCTTCCTGGGTCTCCTCCCGCCCGCCCCGGCTAGGGGAAGAAGGCCGCTGGGAGGCGAGGCCTATGTGCCTCCCCCTCCCTGCATTTCATCCCCAGGGCTGGAGCGGAGACCAGGGGCGCCCGGCGGAGCTATTGGCCTAGGGCTTGGGTCAAGGAGGGTGAAGAAGCTGAGGTTGGGAGTGGGGGGGCATTCCAGTTACCACCTCCCTCCAAGTTGAGATTTGAATTAGGGAATCCTGAGAGTTCAGGATCCTTTCTGATACCCATTCACTTCCTCTGTTCCTCACCCTTTCAGCCGCCACGTGAAAGACCTCCTTAACTATGTTCCCTTCTTTGACCCCCACGTGTTAATGTTTAAAAAAAAAAAGCACTCAACTAAGGTTTACTCTGACTTTAAACAGGGCAGTAGTGGAAAGTGAGATGAGATTGTGTGACTGTTAATGGGATCGACCCACTCTGATTTTGGGAATTTAAGTTTTCCTCAAGTGCGGGGACAGTTAACTCTGGTGAACAGAAATTCATACCTGGGAACTTGGTGAGTGAAGTCCTTGGGCTTTCAACTTAGAAGAGTAGAGAATGTTCTTTTGTATGGAGGATTTGATCTCTGACAGCTTTGGGGCTTTGTTGGATTTGAATATATCAGGAGCATTAGCTTTTAAAATAAATTCAGTTTTCATGTCTTTCTGAGTAATTATGAGACAGTTGTTCCTAATTTAGGACTGATTTATTAGTCTCTTACTAAATAACTGCTTGTAGTATTCAGAGGTTATTTGAAATTTAACCCAGTGCCCAAAATAACTCTCTAAATGAATGTAAATATATTTCACTGTTCTTTGATTCATTGAGCTTTTGTACTTTGGAGCACAGTTGCATTATGAGTGTGGAGAAATTGGTCAGATAAATGTAAAATGCACATCATGTTGGGATGCCTTTTTGTTTTCTCATAGATACATGTAATTTCTTCGGTGCTTAGAAATTAAGAATTTGGTGAGATGTTGGAGTGTAACAGTTTATTTAGACTTGGTAGAAAAATCAAGAAAATAAGCTTTGACTAATGGTGGAACACCTCTTAGTCTGGTTAATATACTTTTCTCAAATACTTTGTCTGTTGAGAACTGATGTATATAACTAGGTGACTTTAAAGATTAGTGTCCGAATCTACACTTGAGATACTACTATGTAGTAAAAAAAGCTGTTTGGAAAACATAGCTTTGACTTTCTCTGTACCACTTACTGTTTGAGTTAAATAAAATAATTGACTACTTTGTGTATTTTTGTAATGACATGCTTAGTTGTTTTGCCCTTTTATTGAAATGTATAAAATTAGATCTTATGTTTTGGCATCCAGCAAATTATGTGGTGAATGAACTTGAATTTGACATTTTAGAGCTTTTGTTTAAGGATGGATATTCTGTTATTTTTCACTAGTGAAATCAGTATGGGTATATGTGAGAATTTAGTCACTTTTTAGAGGACTAAAGTGCCCTTCCTAAATAGTCCAGAACTTTTAGAAAAGAATGAATTGTAGCTTGTAGTTCTAAATAAAGGGAGAAGTGTTGCAGCCAGTACTGGGGGTCACATGACTTCATTGCTGACAGGTATGAAGTCAAATGGCTTATGTAGTTATGGAATATGTACATGTGCTATTAATAAATATTATCTAGTTTCTTTCAAGTGCTTTATTTCTTGGCTGGGGGAGGGGTTGGGAGGAGGATGAGGAGAATGTTAAGTTCTCAGGAGCTGTGCTCTGTAACAAAGTCGCAGAACTTAATTCTTAGGTAGATTATACTGTGAGGTGCATTTGGTTACATGGAGTAACAGGATGTTGGAAATATTTTTCTCCTGATGTAGAGACAGAGACATATGGACATACTCTATAGTGTAACTTGATTTCTTTGTTAAGATTGCCATAATTGATTTGTTAACAGCCAATAACAAAACCCTCAAGATGTTTGCCAAGTCATACATTTCATAAGTTGAATTTGAGGTTTTATTCTGTCCCTTCAGAAAGATGACAGACTCCAGGCAACTGACAGAATGGAGCTTGATCTTTCCTCTTGCTTAAATGAAGGTTTAAACTTTAAAACATCTTCAAATGCAGGCAGATTTTATGGTTCTTTCTTTTTTTTTTTTTTTTTTTTTTTTGCAGTTTTGGCCGGGGCCAGGTTTAAACCCACCACCTGTGGTATATGGGGCTGGGGCCCTACTCCTTTGAGCCACAGGCGCCGCCCCCGACTCTATGGTTCTTCTCAATCATTTTGATTAAAAAAAGAATTCTTTGCCTTTTATGTATCATTTCTCTCTCTCTCTCTCTCTTTTTTTTTTTTATGAGACAGAGTCTCACGTTGTCACCCTTGGTAAAGTGCTGTAACATCATAGCTCACAGCAACGTCAATCTCTTGCACTCAAGTGATCTTTGTGCCTCAGCCTCCCAAGTAGCTGGGACTACAGGTGCCCACCACAACTTCTAGCTATTTTTTTTTTTTTAGAGAGAAGTCTTGAACTCCTGAGCTCAGGCTATCCACCTGACTCAGCCTCCCAGAGTGCTAGGAGTACAGGTGTGAGCCTCGCTACTTCCTTGATTTTTGGTGGGGTGGGGGCCACGGAGGTGCTTTCTGCTTTCCTTGATTTAAGCTTTAGAAAAAGTAGGATTTCAAAAAGCAAATTTTGTTGGTTTCTTCTAGTCTTAGTTTGCCAATGAGTCTGGAAACTTACTGTTGAGTCCATTGTGGCCACACAATTCACTTATTGACAGGAAGTGTTCAGTTGGCTGAATAATAAGGCAGCAGAGCAAGCTCACCTTCACTAGAAGCATACCTTAACAGTAAGCATTTATATAGCGTGGCTTGTATGGTTTTTTTCATTAACTGTACTCTATCTAAATTAACATTTAAGAATGGTTAGGCAGGGTGGAGCCCGTGGCTCAAAGGAGTAGGGCGCTGACCCCATATAGTACCAGAAGTGGTGGGTTCAAACCCAGCCCTGGCCAAAAACTGCAAAAAAAAAAAAAAAAAAAAAAAGAATGGTTAAGCAAAAGGGTAGGTTTTTTTTTTTTTTTTTTTTTTTTTTTTTGTGATTGTTTTTCAATTTGTCACCCTTGGTAGAGCGCTGTGGCATCATAGCTGACAGCAACCTCAAACTCCTCGGCTCAAGCGATTCATTCTCTTGCCTCAGCCTCCTGAGTACCTGGGACTACAGGCACCTCCCACAACTCCCGGCTATTTTTAGTGATGGGGTATTGCTCTGGCTCAGGCTGGTCTTGAACCAGTGAGTTCAGGCATCCACCTGTCTTGGCTTCCCAGAGTGCTAGGATTACAGGCATGAGCCACCACGCTTGGCCTAAATGGGTGGTTTTAGATCAGTTTTAATATTTGAAATCTGTGGATCCCTTCTAAATGGAGAAGGTTTTGGGAACCTTTGAATGTCCTCATTTTTTCATATGGAGAGATGAGAGTGGTGGCTTCTTAGAACAAAAAGGGATACCTGATCTGTTGAGATGATTTCCCCTTTTCCCCCCAACCCTACAATAAGCTGTATCATTGCTGGTAGCTAAAGTTTGTCATTTTCCTGACTTTTTGGGGGAAGTAACCTAGTTGTACTAATCAAGGTAGAGATCAGAATGATGTGTTTTAAAATTAAATGTACATTAGTAATTGTACATTTTGATATTCCAAAATGACTGATTAATTTCATGTTGGAGTCAAATATAGGTTAAATTAATTCAGCAAAGGAGAGGAACATTCAGGTCATGAGAAAACAAGTAGATTTTACTTCTACACTTGGAGTCATAGGATTTCATTTGTTAACAGTGATTCTTAATCTTCCTAATGCCACAACCCTTTAATACATTTGCTCATGTTGTGGTGACCCCCAACCATGAAATTATTTTTGTTGCTACTTCATAACTAATTTTGCTACTGTTATGAATCGTAATGTAAATATCTGATAGGTGACCCCTGTGAAAGGGTCGTTCCGCCCCCAAAATGGTCGCTACCCACAAGTTGAGAACCACTAGACTTTAACAGATGTATATGGAGTGTCTTACTGTGCCCAAATTTAAGATCTGATAAGAGGATGAAACTGTGTATTTAAAATGCCTTCCATTTTTGATAGAAAGTGGACAGATTGAAGTTCTCAAAGGTATAAATAACTTTATTCTCTTTTGTGATAGAACAGAAGATGGAAAAGTTTTGTGAAATTACAAAAGCCAGAAAATTAGTATGGATGTTGTGAGAAACTGAATTTTTGAAACTAGACTTATTTATTCAGCCTTTTATGAATATGTACTAAGTCTGATGTTTATAGGTACATAATAGTGAAATGCATAAAGGATAAAATTAAGTGGAGTTACATATCCTACAGCTATAAATGGTATTTTAGTTAAATGGAATTTAATGATGACCCTTTCTGTACCACAAATTTCCAAACTGAGATTTTTCAGCCAATTGTGTATGGATGTTTAATTTTGGGGAGGTAAGTTTGTTTTTCTCATTATGAAATAAAATATTCCTTATGAAACATTTGACAATTTTCTCTTAAAGGATTACTATGGCGATAAGAAAAGGGCTTTGTAAATGGTAAAGCATGTGGATTTTGTGATGTAATTTTTGGTATGCTTATTTTTACATGTGATTAATGGAGTTTAAAACCTGGAGAGTAAGAGGAGGGAAAACTATACAGTTGAGTAGGGGGAGAGGGGTGATTAAATTGGTCTGTACATTTATTTTTTTTTTTAATTAAGAAACAGAGTATCACTTATGTTGCCCAGGCTAGAGTTGTAACAATTTTGACAGTACATTGTAGGAGGTGGGATTGCTCAAAAAATCAAAAAAAGAAAGGTTTTGGCAAAATGTACGTTGTCCTTAGAGGGATGGGTGCTTGTGAGGAGTAATAAAATAGGAGGTGAGGTGGAAGAGCTGGACTGGGAACTGTATTGGGTCCTGAATCATTCCTTAAGTGTATTTTGATTGACTTTAGGAAACCATTGAAATTTTACCAGCAGGGAGATTAAATCTAGTTGCTTCTTGAAGGGGGTGTGTGCCCGCGTATGTGTGTATAACCACAGTTGGAGGCAGATGGAATAGTCTGGAGAGGAGGCTTCTAAGGACCTGAGTATTCTGTTGATAATTCAGGATTTCAATTAAAACAAAAGGATTCAACCCAGTCTGTGGGAATTCCCTTAAGCAAAAGCCTCTCATTTGTTTTCTGGTGTTGATTGAGGATGGTGACTAAAATAATCCTTTTTGTTTGCTCACTCTTCAGGACATGTATATAAAATGTCACACATACATCAATAAGATAGAGAGTGTGGTCCATGGTGTCCTTTGGGAATCTTGAATTCTCCCAATTCTTCTGGATTTCATGCCTTCATTATCTATCATATAGTGGGCACTTGCTTCCTTTTAGCTTTTTTTTTTTCCTTTTTTTAATCACCTGAAAGGCTCCCTTCAGTGTTCCTTTATGGATTCATATAAGCTGTTTGGTGTCTGTTTATATTGTTATCATTTTGGTTACTTGTCTTTGGCTGTTATAAAAGTTTTTCAGAGCCCATTTTATTTTTGGTACTACAAATTAAAACATTCTTGTATAGAGGCGTAATAGTGAAGAATATAGAAATTTCAAGATTTACTTTCTATATGAAATGGTCCAATTCATTACATTTTGGCTTGTTTTCTTTTAAAGTGTAGAAAGTGCCAATTGTGGTGGGTCATGCCTGTGTTCCTAGTGCTCTGAGAGGCTGAGGCAGGAGGATCACTTGAGTGGCCTAAGTAAGACAAAGATTCCATATCTACTAAATATAGAAAAACTAAGTGGGGAATGGTGGCACGTGCTTGTAGTCACAGTTACTCAAGAGACTGAGGCAGGAGGATGGCTTGAGCCCAGGAGTTTGAGGTTGCAGTGAGCTATGATAATGTCACTGCACTCAAGCCAGGACAAAGAGCGAGACTCTTGCCTCCAAAAAGAAAAAAAAAAAGCATAGTCTGTAGCTCCATGCAGAGATGTTTGGTTTGCTGTTGTCAGTTCTGTTCCATCTTCTATTAATTTATTAATTTATTCAGTGTACTTTTTCTAAGTTGAATTTTTTTTTTTTTTTGAGGTGGAGTCTCAGTGTGTCACCCTTGGTAGAGTGCCATGGTGTTATAGCTCACAGCAATCTCAAAACTCTTGGGCCTATGTGACTCTTTTGCCTCAGCCTCCTGAGTAGCTGGGAGTATAAGCTACCACAGTGCCTGGCTAAATTTTCAGTTTTTAGTAGAGAAAACCTGAAAAGTTATCCTGGCGTTATGGTGGGTTTTGCTCTTTTATTCTTGCTTAGACTGGTTTCAAACTCCTGAGCTAAAGCACATTTGTGTTGTTTTTCAGGGGCAGGAAGTATTGTAACATATACAGTCTTTTCCAGGGAAATCTGGAAGGATATTTGTATCCTTCGCTCATTTGTATCTTGCTGTTTTCCTACACTGAAAATGTATTACTTGAACAATTAAGACCTTAAAAATAACTGTGTTTTGAGATTTATAAAAAAAGATTAGACATAAACAATGATTTTTTTTTTTTGAGATGGAGATTCACTTTGTCGCCCTCGGTAGAGTGCTGTGGCTCACAGCAACCTCAAACTGTTGGACTCAAGCTGTTCTCTTGCCTCAGCCTCTCAAGTAACTGGGACCACAGGCATCTGCCACAACACCTGGCTGTTTTTAGAGATGGTTTTGCTCAAGCTGGTCTTGAACCCATGGTTCTCAGGCAGTCTACCCACCTAGGCCTCCTGAGTACTAGGATTATAGGTGTGAGCCACTGTGCCCTGCCAGCAATGATTTTTATTTTTATTTTTATTTTTTTGAGATAGAGTCTTAGTTGCCCTTGGTAGAGTACCACGGTATCACAGCTCACAGCAACCTCAAACTCTTGGATTCAAGTGATCCTCTTGCCTCAGCCTCCCAAGTAGCTGGGACTGCAGGCTCCTGCCACCAGGCCTGGCTATTTTTAGAGGCAGTTTAGAGACAGGGTCTCGAAGAGCTCAGACAATCCACCTGCCTCCACTATGCCCAGCCCTGCAGTGATTTTTTAGTTGGAGCATATTTCTTCCTAATATTTAGTACTATCTAAAGTGTGTACTATTTTCGTGTGTCTTCTCCAGTAAGACATAAGTGCATGGATGTTGTATAATTGTTTTCTTTTTGGTATCCCTTTCTTTCCTACTACTGCATCAATAAATAGCATATATACTCTGTATTTGAGTTCTGTATTTGAGCGTCCTTCCTCAAATATGTGAAAATATCTGCAAGTTTGTTTTGATGTTTAGAGTTAACTCCAGAGTTTACAACACTGTTATTGAATGCATTTGAGGGGAACTGTTCTTCTTATGTTAGCCCGAGACAGTAACTTCAGCAAGCTGATCTAGCAGGTTCAAACGGACAGTGTTCTAACGACTGCAGTGGTCAGATCTTTTCACAGAGAGAATAGGATGAGTTAAGATTCATAGGTTTTATCCATCTTTAGAGTGAAATGGCATCTTCAAGAGTAGCAGTAATTTAGTTGTAATCTGATAGGGCTACATCCAAGAAGCTTCAATTAGATATACTTAAAAATAAACATTATTTTGTAAAAGTTTAATTGCTTGTACTTAATAACTTAAAAAATGGAAACTATGTGTTAATTGAAAGTTAACCTGGGTGCCGCCTATGGCTCAGTTGAGTAGGGCACCGGTCTCACATACCGAGGGTGGTGTGTTCAAACCTGGCCCGGGCCAAACTGCAACAAAAAATAGCCCGGTGTTGTGGCGGGCGCCTGTAGTCCCAGCTACTTGGGAGGCTGAGGCAAGAGAATTGCCTAAGCCCAAGAGCTAGAGGTTGCTGTGACGCCATGACACCCTACCCAGGGTGACAAAGTGAGACTCAGTCTCTAAAAAAAAAAAAAAAAAAGAATAGCATTTGCTATGAAAGTTAACCTTTTGCTGGGTGTGGGGGCTCATCATGCCTGTAATCCTAGCACTTTAGGAAGCTGAGGCAGGTGAATTGCTTGAGCTCAGGAGTTTAAGACCAGCCTCAGCAAGAACAAGACTCTGTCTACTGAAAATAGAAAATCTAGCCAAGTGTTGTGGCGAGTGTGTGAAATCTCAGCTACTTGGGAGGCTGAGGCAAGAGGAACACTTGAGTCAGACGAGTGTGAGGCTGTTGGAAGCTATGATGCCATAGCACTCTACCCAGGATGACAGGGTCAGACTCTGTCTCCAAAAAAGAAAAGAAAGTTAACCTTGTAATGACTTTGTCTTGTCTGCATTTTGTTGGAAGATGTTTGAATATTTGGTGCAGCATGGATGCCTGTAGTTTCAGTTGATTCTCTTGATGTGTATCAGTCATTTGTGACCTTAGGTGTGTCTTGATTTGAGTAAGGTTGGAGAATATAATTTGCAGCATTAAGTGGTTGAAAAGCAAGAATGCATTTTTGGGGCATGTTGCTGAAGGTATGTGTATTCTGCATTTTCACATATTTCATTTGGAACTTTCTTGGCATCAGAGAATGACTTTAAAATGTCATTTACTGAAAGTTCAGTCAATTCCGTCTAAAGTTCTTTAGGTGCCTTGGTGATAGCAACTAGGTGAGCTGAAATGCTAATTTGAGTGTGATGTTGTGATTTTCAAAATTAGTGAACCTTTCGTTACATTCTCCAATTCATAGGTCTATAACAGCAGCTGCGTTTTCTTCAAATAATTCACATCTATCATCCTACTCATCAGTGACCCTTGCTAACTAGTTCATCTGAAATTTCCTTTTGAAGAAGTGTTTTGAAAAAAATACCTTGTTTTTGAAATGCTTGGATTTTTTGCCACATAGCATAGTAGACATAGTTTTACCTTGCAAAGAAATATATAAATTGTTTTGATTTGACATGATATCACACAGAAATATGCTGCATTCCTATAGAAATCTTTTTTCAAAAATTCATATTGCTAATTTTTTCTTCATAAAATTTAACTGTTCTTGCATAGGTAAAATTTTGGCCAACACCTGTTCCTGTGATACAGAAAGTCCACACTGAATAGTCATCATTAAAGTTAACATGTTATGAAACTGTAGATGTTGTTGTGTTCTCACCAATACAGTTAGTGATACTAACACCTTGTTATAGAGTGTCATTTAAAATAGTAGCTTTAGCACAAAGATTTTGCTGATGTTAAGATTCAGTGAAGTGTGAGCATTTGAATCTGTTAGTACTTTTTAAAATCTGTGCAATAAATCCTTCATGTTTTCCTATTATGGAAAGCACACTGTCTGTACATACATGCATCTAAATTTATTGAAGTCAGTCCAATTTCATGATATTTATCTTGAAAGTTATTCCCCATGTTCAGTTTGCCAGAGTGCTCAAAGTGAATAACTCTTTGTAGAACAGAAAATCTATTATCACCTGAATGAAGTATAAAACCTGTGCTGAGTCAGTAGTTTATTCATCCAAGAGTGATTGAATAATATATATTTTCATTTTGAAGTATTACATGAAGTTGTTCTGTTAAGTTGAAGGCTTATTCATGCTGCTTGTGGGTTATGATTCTCCTATGAAGATGCAGTTGTTTGTACTTTGAAACATTACCAAAGTCTTAGTATCTTACAACTTTGATGATGCATTCTTTCACAGTTTCTTCATCATTGTATGACTTTACTTTTTCCCCATGAGTGTATAAGCTACTTTATGATTTGTTACAGTGACATTATTTCTAGGTCTTTCTGTTTGAAAGAATTATCTTTGCTTTGCTTTTGATCTTTTAATTTCTGTGGTATAGGCACCCCCCTGGTTACAAATGAGATAGGTTCTGTAGGTTTGTTCTTAAGTTGAATTTGTATGTTAAGTTGCAACAGGTACATTACCTGTTGTCTATAATAGCCTTGCTTCATTAGTGCAATTTGTTCGTTAGTCTGATGTTTGTAACTCAGTGACTGCCTATACAACCTTTTGTTTTGTTTTTATTTTTCTTTAATTTTTGATTTTTTTATATTTTTTATTGTTTGGGGTTCATTGAAGGTATAAAGAATTATACACTGATTGCATTTGTTAGATAAAGTCCATTGTATAATTGTGTCCTGCCCCCAAAAGGTGTGCCCCATACACTGTGACTCCCCATCTTCCTCCCTCCTCCCATCTCCCTGCTCCTTCATTTTCCTGTCCCACCCCTTGTATTAGCTGATCTATTGCCTTCATATTAGAATTTAGTACATTGGATTCTTGATTCTCCATTCTTATAATGCTTTACTAAGAATAATATGCTCCATCTCCATCCAGGTTAACAAAAGATGTAAAGTCTTCATCTTTTTTAGTGGCTGTAAAGTGTTCCCTGGTATACATACCACAGCTTGTTAATCCATTCCTTGATTGGTGGGCATTTAGGTTGTTTCAGCATTTTGGCAGTTGTAAATTGAGCTGCAATAACCTGTGTGTGTGTGTGTGTTGAGACAGAGTCTCACTTTGTCGAGTGCTGTGGCATCATAGTTCACAGCAACCTCAAACTTTTGGGCTCAAGTGATCCTCTTGCCTAAGAGTAGCTGGGACTTGCAGCACCTGCCACAGTGCCTGGCTATTTTTAGAGACAGGTCTCATTCGTGTTTAGGCTGGTCTCAGACTTCTGAGCTCAAGCAATCCACTGGCCTTCTGCCTTCCAGAGTGCTAGGATTACAGGCATACGCCATTGTACCAGCCTGACCTATACAACCTTTGATGCCTCTCCCTCTAATTTAAAATATTTGTCATACTTATGAGTGTTAGAATGCTGATGAGCATTGGATTTCTTTAATGTTGATACTACAATATCACATAGCAGGTAAATCATCTTGTCTTTAGCTGAAATGAGATAATACTACAATTCCCAATTGTTAAAAAATCTGTTTTCTTTAGTGTTCTTTTGGTCTTCTTTGACAGGATGGGTTGTTAAGCAGACAGAATTAAAAAAATACTATTCAGGGCCAGGTGTGGTGGCTCACTCCTGTAATCCTAGCACTCTGGGAGGACAAGGCTGGTGGATTGCTTGAGGTCAGGAGTTTGAGACCAGTCTGAGCAAGTGCAAGACCCTGCTTGGGGAGCTGAGGCAAGAGGATCGCTTGAGCCCAAGAGTTTGAGGTTGCTCTGACTATGACACTACAGCACTCAACTGAAGGCAACAAAGCAGACTCTCTCTCAAAAAAAAAAAGTGTTTAGCTGTGCAACTATTCACAGATTTCACTTCAAACAGAAACACAGTGTGCTGTTGTCACATGCTGATAATGGACTGGTGTACTTGGTCTATATACACTCTTGCCAACCGACCTCATGCGGTAGATGTGCCTGGTAGCGTTGTTTAAATCATGACCACAGCAGCCATCAATTTTGCCCTGGTGGGTTACTAATCTTCTAATTGTGCCTGCCAATCTAGGAGGATTATTTCACTGACACTTATTTCATTCTTTGGTATTTTAAATGTTTGTTTTCAAAATAAAAATTCAAAAGACAAACAAAAATGTATTATTAAAAGGATTTGTTTTATACAATTTGGATTCAGTCAAAAGGCCACATGCCTATAATCCTAGGGCTCTGGGATGCCCAAGTGGCAGGATTAATTGAGCTAGGAGTTCAGGACCACCCTGAGCAAGAGTGAGACCCTATCTGTACTAAAAATAAGAAAAAATTAGTTGGGCATTGTGGCGGTTTCTACTAAAAATGGAGTAATTAGCTAGGTTTCGTGGTGAGCACTTATAGTCCTTGCTACTTGGGAGGCTGAAGCAGGAGGATTGCTTGAACCCAGGAGTTTGAGGTTGCTGTGACCTAGGCTCATGCCAGAGCACGGTAGCCTGGGACAATAGGGTGAGACTCTGGTTTAAAAAAAAGCGTTTTGTAGAGATGAGGTATATGTATGTTACTTAAGTTGGGAGTATCAATAGATTTCTAAACATAGTGAATTACTTTTATACTAATCTCCATTCAAAAAGAAAATTGGATTCCTGTTAGAAGTTGTTCCTTTGGCAGTTAATGTTGCTATTTATGTTATATTCATAGTATGTCTAGAACTGTGTATTTACTTCAAAAGCTTTTATAGACTTTTTATGTTTATTAAAAAAACCTTTTTTTAGAGGGATTTTGGATTTAAGAATTTTATTTTTTGTTGGTGTGTTCTAAGTTATGCTCTTTCCTTGTTTATAAAGGGAGACACTACTTTTTTCCCCTTACTTTTTTTTTTTTTTATCACCATAGAGAACCCCAGTAGTGCTCTTTTAGATCCATTAGAAAATTATTAGTGGCTCTCCAGTGGCCATTGGGGGTTACTAAGTGTCTTTGGTAATCTATAGATTTTTAAAATGTTATTAAACTTAGAATTTTATTCTATCTTTATTTTTGAGTCGCATCCAGTATAGTAAAACCCTATGGAAAGACCTCCACCAATGATTGTATCTTGAATTATATGGTGATATATTAGTTTTTCCTTAGTGTTTGATACCATTGGTAATTTTTTTTATATTTTAGTGAAGCTCTTCGAAATTAAAGTTTTTTTTCTTGTTCGTTAATTGAAAATTTATCTTGGTTTTGTGCCCTTTTAACATTTTAATTTTTTTAATTAGGTAGTGCTTTTGCATTAAATCTTATGATTTGAAAAAATGTGTGTGTTAGGATGGCACCTGTGGCTCAAAGGAGTAGGGCCCCTCGGCTCCATATGCTGGAGGTGTTGGGTTCAAACCCAGCCCTGGCCAAAAACTGTAAAAAAAAAAAGAAAAGTGTGTGTTTGAAAATTTAACTTTTTTTTTTTTTTTTTTTGGCAGAGTTTTCCTCTGTTCCTCTGGCTAGAGTGCAGTGCCATTATCATAACTCACGGCAACCTTAAACTCCTGGGCTCAAGCCATCCTCCTGCCTCAGCCTACCCTCTGGAGTAGCTGGGACTACAAGTGTGTTCCGCCATGCCCCGCTAATTTTTTCTGTTTTTAGTAGAGATGGAGGCTCAGGCTGGTCTTCCAATTCCTGAGCTCTAGCCTTAGTCCTCCCAGAGTATTAGGATTATAGATGTGAGCCACTGCTCCCAGCCTGAAAATTTAACTTTCATATTGGAGTATTTAATTCTTTGATGCAAGCTGTGATTCTTATTCTTTATCCTCTTGAGATCTCCTTAGTTTCTACTCTTGACAATATGACCCTTGTAATTTCCTGTCTGAAATGTAGCACTCTATTTGCAGACCCTGATTTTATTTTAACATGGGAAATTCAGATTCATTGCCCTAATGACTGATTCTATGTTGACTTCTTGAGATTTGCTGGATCTAGATAGAAAAACGTACCAGTGCTGGGACTACATTAAACTTTCTGTCTTCTTTGTAGAATGGCACTTGTTCTGATTAGTTCAATAATAATATCCAAAGGTGATCACCATATCACATGGAATTAATACATGTAATCGAAAAGGAAACACATCCTGAAATTTCCTTCCTAAAAAGATTGATAAGTTTGGTCACATTTCTTGCCTCTCCTTATGATTTTTATTTTATTTTATTTTATTTTTTTGAGACAGAGCCTCAAGCTGTCCCCCTGGGTAGAGTGCTATGGCATCACAGCTCACAGCAACCTCCAACTCCTGGGCTCAAGTGAGTCTCCTGCCTCAGCCTCTCAAGTAGCTGGGACCACAGGCACCCGCCACA
>CAUYQV010122926.1:0-64608 GCA_963574575.1 Galagoides demidoff | reverse complement strand
TTGGGAGGCTGAGGCAGGAGACTCGCTTGAGCCCAGGAGTTGGAGGTTGCAGTGAGCTGAGATGCCACGGCACTCTACCCAGGGGGACAGCTTGAGACTCCTGTCTCAAAAAAAAAAGAAAGAAAAGAAAAAATCCTGTTTAAAGGGCAATACTTGATATAGCCTTCGGCTACAGAGTTGCATCAAAAGTCCCTTAGGCAAAGCAAAATACCCATGGTGCTGATCACAGGTAATCAGCTGCCTCCTGAGCTCCTCTGAGCCTCTTGAGAAGAGACAATACTTTATTCCTTCTTACTACTTTTGTGTCTAGTATCAGTCATTTCAATAAATACCTGTAAATCCAATTAATAAATCTACTAACCAACATTCAGTCTGAAGTAGTGTCTATACTAATGTTCATATCACTGATATTTTCTTCATCAAGTATGACCTAACAGATATCCTAATTTCAAAAATACTGGTCAAGTCTTCTTTCTTTAACCCACAAAGCTAATTATGATCTAAAACTTATTGATGCAGGCAAGAAAACAACGAGTATCAAGGTATATCACATTTTCTCTATGGAGAGGAAAGTCTGTCAAAGCCAAGCCTAAGGTCTCCTCACAATCTCCTTCCTGTCCAGGGACTGCAAGATTCCTAAGGAGAAAAATCACCGTGAATAAAAGCACAAGGATCCAGGTAATCTACTTGCTCCAAGTTAGGGTAAAATAAAAACCTAAGCACCTCAAACAGATGTAAACCCACTTAGAAGGCACAGCAATGTCCAAAGAAAAGACACCAACAAAGTCTGCCCAGAAGACACATGTCCCCACTGGATAATGAAAACAAGGAAAGACCCCAGCTCTTCAGAGCAAATAGGTTCTTCTTTGGTGGTGCCATTAGAAGTAAATTTAGGTTGTCTTCTGATAAAAGGGACTGACTTATTTATATCAGTTTTGGAGACAATTAAATCAGGTCTTTTCTCCTATCTCTAGGTTAAGGGCGTCTCTGATTCCTAAGCCCAATGTTCCAGGACTTGCTTTTGCCTATTTCCACTTGCCAGCTATTTCCCCTGTAACCAGCCTGAATCCTGACCACAACTCTAATACCCCTGAATCTTCTAAGTTAGGCCAGGTTTCCAGTCCATCTTAAATCCACATGCCTTGTTCCTGGAGTTCAGCCCAATAAAGAACACATCACTGAGGACAGGATTGAGGAAAGGTGATATGTGGGTGCTCCATGAGCAGAACAAGAATAGAAAATATTCAATATTTCCTTCAGGCGCTTATGATACTTGTGAACATTCAGGTTGGCATTTCAACATCTTTCATAATAGTTTTATACTTTAAGTTGAAAGGTTCTGCATGTTGGATGGAAGTGGAAGAAAGGACAATGTCAGGGCTGTCACATCATCCTCAAACACTCACACATACACACATATACACATGCAGGCATATACACACATACATAACACATGCATGAACATACATACACACATGTGCACATACACATTCACAACATATACACAAACATATACACATACACACAGACACTTTGCTTGGAAATGAGAAGTGTGATCACATGATTTGGGCCTTTTCTAAAACTTGTCAGTATCCTTCAGCAAATCCCCGTTAGTCCCCTAGGATGCTAATACTGTATGAGGTCAATCCCCCATTTTGGAATGAACCTTTAATTTAGTGGTTATTGCGTATCCTTTCTTTAACCTACTGAGGATAGATCAAAATGAAATAGGCTTATACTACAGCAAGCAGGATTTGGGTTACTTACAAAGAGCTCTTGGTGTAAGAACTTGTGCTAACAGCATGTTTGAGTAAAAAGGAAAAGGATCCCAGGTCTGAGAAGGTGGGCTGGCTTTATCACATACTAGTGGTGGTATTAATTGTGCTATTTGGCCTTTCTAAATTCAAGTTATTATAAGGTTTAAGTAAGATAATGTAAGACTTTGTAGTAAAAAGCATTAAAAAATAATGTTATTGGTTCGGTTCCTGGATCTCAGCGGCTAGGATACCAGTCACATACACTGGAGCTGGCAGGTTCAAATCCAGCCCAGGGCCTGCCAAACAACAATGACAACTACAACAAAAAGAATAGCCAGGTGTTGTGGCAGGCGCCTGTAGTCCCTGCTACCTGAGAGGCTGAGGCAAGAGAATTGCTTAAGCCCAAGAGTTTGAGGTTGCTGTGAGCTGTGATGCCACGGCACTCTACCCAGGGCAACAGAGTGAGACTCTTTCTCAAAATAAATAAATAAATAAAATAAAATGACTTCTAGATTTGACCTCATACCATCATCAGTAACATTTGAGGAACCACAATCTAAAGAAGAAAGGCCGGAATACTGCTCCGATTTTCAAAGAGGGACTTTTTCCAGAAAGGATGATCCACTGAGCTTGACATAAGTTCTCAGAAAATCCTACAATGGATCACTATAAATGACTTTTGAGAATAATTATGTTACAAAATGAGTATAAATATCAACCTTGACATCATGAAAGCAAAATTACAGCTAAAAGAAGATAAAAGGTGAAGGAAGTATTTTTAAAAATTTTTACAAAGTGGTAAGAAGGATGGGAATATCAATATCCTCACCCTACAGGGTGGATGATCAAGAGATCACGTCCACAGCTGATTGAACAAGATACAGAGATTTAAGTGCATTATTTTGAGTTGCAAAAGTACCCATTAGAAGAACCAAAAATAGTGATATAATTATATCACAAAGAAAAGGAGATAGAGGTAGTGAATTCTTATCAACCACAGCAGGACATCAATATAAGGTATACAGTGGATGGATCAAGAATTTGTAGTAAGCATGTGTTTAGTGTTATGAGTGTTACCACCAAAAGAATTAAAAGAAGAAATGATTAAAAGTAAGGACTTCTGGGCTTGGCACCTGTGGCTCAAGTGGCTAAGGCACCAGCCACATACACCCAAGCTGCCCAATTCAAATCCAGCCTGGGTCACCAAACAACAATAGCGGCAAAAAAAAAAAAAAAAAAAAATAGCCAGGTGTTGTGGCAGATGCCTGTAGGCCCAGCTGCTTGGGAGGCTGAGGCAAGAGAATGGCTTAAGCCCAGGAATTGGAGGTTGCTGTGAGCTGTGATGCCTCAGCACTCTACCCAGGTGACAACTTGAGGCTCTGTCTCAAAAAAAAAAAAAAAAAAGGTAAGGACTTGTGATTGGGGGCAGTAGGGCAGAGTAAGGCTTTCTGGTTTTGTTTTGTTTGTTTGTTTCATTTGTTTTTTGAGACAGAGTTTCCTTCTGTTGCCCTGAGTAGGGTGCAGTGGCATCATAGCTCACAGCAACCTCAAACTCCTAGGCTCAAGTGATCCTCCTTCCTCAGCCTCCCAGGTAGCTAGAACTACAGGTGAGCATTACCAGGCCCAGCTAACTTTTTTTCTATTTTTTTCTAATAGAGATGGGCTCTTGCTCCTGCTCAGGTTGGTCTCAAACTCCTGAATTTAGACAATCCTTCTGCCTTGACCTAGAGTGCTAGGATTACAGGTGTGAGCCACCACACTCAGCAGTTACAGTTTATTTCAGTATAAGCTCTTCCATACTACATGATATTTTAAACCATGTTCATGGATTGCTTAAATTTTTTAAATAATTCTTTGAATGATATATGAGTAGTTCAGAAAAATCTGCTATTAATCTCTAGGACTCCCACAAGGTCACTGAGAACAAGTCATACTACACTATCCTGAACTGGACAACAGGTAGGTGGAAATAGATTTTATTTCTTTCCACTTCACACAGTACCCAGAATACCCAGAATATAATATACATACAACTATCTCTTGAATGAATGAATCAGTGAGTAAGCGAATTAATGACCCTCAATTTCAGCCTAAGTCTTGAATGAAGTCTTTGCACAATGAAGGAATGTGGGTGGAGGAGGGTACAGTGGGATGATGTGTTTGGATGTGCCTGAGTCTTTCTAATGCAAGAGCTTGGGAGTCAGACATTGGCCATAACTCAAGATCTCTCTCAGTGATCAACAGCAGCCTCTGAATCACTGTTACCGAATCTGCCAGCAACCACACTCAGCATTGGCCACCAGGACGCCATCCTCTCTGTGCCCAGGTATAACTCTAGCCCCACAAAAGAATATCCAAGCACTGAGGGGTAATTTTCCCTCTGTGCATGCTAGGATGTATTTAGCCATCCAACCTCCAAAGGAGGCTTGGAGTAAGTCTTTTAAACAGCATGAAAACATTATTTTGTGTTGAATTTGCTTTTAAATACTGTGGCTCTCTGTTTATAATTTAGAAATTAATCTGGCTTTGAGTTTCTTTGCTGCCAAAACATTCAAAGGTAGATTTCCATAGCTAAAATGGACCACTCAGACAGTTCAGAGATAAAACACTGCATCCAAATTCAGAGGGAAGTGAATTAATTTTCCAGGTCTAGCTGGCTCTCGAATACATAACTTTGCTCAAGAAAATTCCCCAACATCTGGTTCTTCTTTTCCTGTATGAGGACAAGCATAGGGGGTGGAAAGTGTGCCATCTGTCCTGAAAGTAACGAATTCATTCCTCTTAATGCCAGGTGAAACCACAATTTTTACTAGTCACAGAAGAAAGCTTTAGAAATAATTGATGAATAACCTTAAACATTGATATAGGACAATGTGTTCACTTTTAACTTGAGATTTTTCTTACACCTAAATATAACACCTTCATTTTGAATTTAATATTCTAGTAGATGCTTGAAAGAAAATGTAAGGTCTTTGAGTTCCCATGGAGGAAGTCATTTTTGAAATGAGTTTTGAGAGATGGACAAGATTTCACCAGGTAGAGTCTGGAATGGAAAATCATTTCAGGAAAAAAATAATGTGGAGGCTTAAAAATAAATAAATGTGATTTCTGACAGCTCTGTCTGAATGCAGCTTCTGAAGTAAAATTAAGTTACCACAAATGCCTCAGCTCAAACAGCTATTCCCTGTCCTGAGACTCCCTTACCATCTTCCCACCCGCTCTCCCTCCCTGCCGCTTGCCCACCCGCTCTATGAAACAAACAAACCACATCCAACTGGAAAACTTTGAGCCCAGCTTGACAGGAGCAAGGCTGAATAGCTCTTTAAAGCCTCAGTTGAAAGCTCTGCCATTTGAGTCTTACTGTCATTCAATGATAAATGATCCTTTCCCAACAGTTTGCCACTGTTGTTAAACAGGGGTCTTAACAGGGCCCTCCCACCTGCACTCTACCTTTGTAATTAGTACATTTGGTCTCTGTGCATATATTTCATGGGTGACTCACATATAAGCTAAGCGATAGGTAACCAAATTACAAGGCTATAAATATATCAACTGTTGCCTGGAAAAAAGCCTGAGTGGTTTATGAAGTCAGCAATATTCTGACAACTGATCCTTACAACAGAGCTTAGTTTTCTTTCCCTCCCTCCCCTTCCCCACTTAGGTAATTTAATATTATATATGCCTCCAATTATAAATCACAAGTGAACTATTGGGAAAAGGTAACTTGGGCCTGAAACATTTTAATTAAGGCAACAGTTTTTAGTCAAAAGAAGTCTTAACTGGACAATCTCCAAATAATCTACATCCACCCAGAACATTTGGAAACAGATAAGAACTCTTGGGGTGGGAACAAATCTGGCTGTGTACCAATTGACCTTGATTCTCTTGGTATCATCATTGTGTTTTATCTGTCCAAGTAAGTGCTGGTTACTAAATCCTAGAAAGAAGGTATATTAGATGGGATTTCCCAAAGTGTGATTTCACATGTCAAAAGGAAGCACGTTGTTGAGAACCATTACTATAATGAAGACAACTAACACTGAATGGAAATTTACAGTCAACACTTTTCCAAATTCCACCTTTTTGTTTACCCTCCATATGTAAAACAGAGCTACTTTTATTTAATATATTTTTTTTGAGACAGTCTCACTGTACCACCCTGGGTAGAGTGCCATGGCATCATAGTTCACAAAAACCTCAAACTCTTGGGCAATTCTCTTACCTCAGCCTCCCAAGTTGCTGGGACTACAGGCACCCACCACAACACCAGCTTGTTTTTCTATTCTTAGTAGAGATGAGGTCTTGCTCTTGCTCAGGATGGTCTCAAACTCCTGAGCTCAGGAGATCCACCTGCCTCAACCTCCCAGAGTGCTAGGATTACAAGTGTAAGCCACCACACCTGCTTTTATTTAATTTTTAAAAAATGTCCTTCTTTTGCTTAAAAACTTCTGTTAGATGAAGAGTAGGCATTTAATCTTAACTCCTCCTATTTTATCATTTGTCATGCAGTTCAGTCTCCTTGAAAATAAGAACCATGCCTTACCCATCTTTGTAGTCCAAGCACCTACTAGGGAGCCCTACACAAAGTTGATGCTTACCCAATGTTTGTGCCAAGCTACAAACCAACCTTCATTAGACAAGAGATCTGATCTTGGGGAGGCATCTGTGGCTCAGTGGGTAGGGCGCTGGCCCCATATACCGAGGGTGGCGGGTTCTAACCCAGCCCCAGCCAAACTGCAACAACAACAAAAAGAGATCTGATCTTGTGTGAATGTTGTTTACAACATAAACTCCTCAATGAGACATTGGAACTTTTCACAATCTGACTCTGAACTTCCCTTCTGGCATCATGCCCTGACCTTCACCTGAGTACTCTACCTATGCTCAGCTTCCCCCAGCTCAAGGCAAAGTTTTGCTCTCCTCCTAGCACATTGTTTAGGACAGAAAGGCAATCACTTAAATGTTTACCACATGCATGATCTTGTTTAATAAAAGTTGGGTCTTGAGGCAATACCCATAAAGGTCAGAAGCAGAGACAAAAAGAGTGAGTTGTGGAATGCACAAAGTTGTATATAACAGAATGGGAGAAGAAATTTAGGCTTGAATTATTATTCTAAAGGCTAGAACACGGCTATGGGTAATGCTTGCTTATTCATGGCATAATGAAGGGGGATAGGAATGGATTTTCCCCTGAGAGATAAAGAATTAGAAAGTTGGTCCCAAGTTATGGCAACAGCTAGAATAAGAACTAGATTTACAAATACATCCATGGTTCCTGATGAAGTAAGTTATTTTATCAATGATGATGAGTCAGCACAAAGTCACCACCTCTGTCCCATCCTTCACGTTTGCCATCACAAATATCACAAAGCTCAATCTTAAGTTGAATGTTTATCATCAGACAGGACAAGGAACATGGGGAATCTGTGGTGCTCACGTCAACAACAGCCTCTGCACACCCACCGCCCCTGCCCTGCTGGAATCAGCTGGGATTGGCAATGGGTCAGAAAGCTACTGCTCTGTCAGTGGGGGCCAGAGCTGCAGGAGATTTACAGACAGATGTGATGCTGAGAAACCTCTCCTCCTGAGGTTGGATGAGATCATCAGAAGTCAGTATTTGCACAGTTTTTACAGGTGATTCTTTAAGCCTTACCATAGCAACCTCAACAAGGAAACAAAAACCTAAGTGGCCAGATGTCTTACTGGAAACATTTGGCAAATCAGTAGGATAAAGGCGTTTCCCCCAGTCAGTTTAGTGCTTCATCCTCTAAACCATATTGCCTCTCCTTTTAAATGTGTCTTTGCTCTGTGGATGAAAAAAATTTCTTAGAAACATGGAATGGTGCACTTGCTAATTAAAAAAAATATCCATTTCTCTGGATTGTCTCCTCTTAAATCTTTTCTCACAAAGCTGTAAAGGACCCCTCTTTATCACTAAGTAGGACTGGCTCAATGAGATCAGCTGCTCCAAGGAACCTGTCTCCACTTACGACAGAGACTCTGCTGCGGCACAGCAATCTCTCCTGTGGAGGAAGTAGAATCATGACCAAAAGAAGAGCTAGATGCAAAATCCAATCTGGATTTCCTTTAAGGCAAATTGCATTTCTCTGTCTAGATTTATAGGGGTGAAGAAGGGACTAGCATAAACATATCTTTAGGATCATAGAACTTTTTATCTAAATGATAAAACTGAGGTCTGGAGAGATAGAGTGACTTGTCTGAGGTAACAAAGGGAATTGTTAGCAGAGCTCTGACCGGAATCCAGAGTCCTATGGACACCATTGTTGCAAAAGGAAGCAGAGCAGAGTGCGGGCTTCAAAGCCAGCATCCTGACCTGAACCTGGTTCTGCAGCTTCCCAGCTATGTGACCTTGGGTAGGTTTCTTAAAGTCCATATTCTGTTTTTACTTCTGTAAAATAGTGGTGACTGATGCTCCCATGGGGTTGCTGCACTCACCAGGGTTTAAATGAGTGACTATGTGATCAGTGCTTACAACAATGCCTGGAACTTAGAAGGTGATTATTGTTAACCTCATTTTGACTTACTATCTTTTCCAAACTTTCCAAATGGTGAACCAAAATAATTGAAGGCAAAAAGTTGAGAAACATAGTGGAGCTGGAAAACAAGTTCTTCACATAAAGCCTTTGTTCATCCAGTCTCCTTCATACCTCAGGATCCTTTAAGGCAGGCCGCAGTATCTTTTCCTGTGTCTATTATTTTGCCAACTAGGGAGAAACACTTCTTTATTTAACTTTTTAAAATTATAATCCTAGGATGCATCTTCTCAGCAATAACATCATCAAGCAGGTCAGTCTCTATAAAATTCTCTTCCACCTATTATAACAAGGAATTCTTGAAAGAAACAGTACAGTTCCTCTCCCATCTCCCCAAGCCTGGCCCCCTCAGGAAGTGATGAAACGTGAATTGGGTTGCATGCCCTGTTCTAACGCTGGGCACAGAGAGGAAACAGAGGGCTGTTCTGAGTGAGTGCAGACAAATGAGAGTGAGGGGGGCCTAAGAAGGCTCACACATGAACAAAGAAGGTCTCAGAAGGAAACTGCCAATTTCTGCAGTGACCTCAGGAAGGAAGTGTCTGGGTATTTCTAACATTGTGCTTTAGGGAGTTGGGGTGATGCTGGTATAAATTTGAGAAATGCTAAAGAGCAATTGAAAAAACTAGGAGGAGATCGGGAGGCAAAATGAACAAAATGCCTGATATGTCCACGCGCCAACGAGGAGGTGAGGTGTGAGGAGAAGTCTGTCACAGTAGCCAATAAACCATGAGGGCCAAATGTTTGGCTTGAATAACTCAGAATCTGCTCTCTGCCTACAGCAGAGCTTGGCAGTGAGTCACCAAATCCAGCAACAGAATTTCTTTTTCAGGAGCCACAGACAGTCCATTTACATACACAACACACACACACATGCACACGCGCACACTCCGTCTCTTATAGATAAAACTCATCATCAGCAAGAAGACAAATATGGCATTTATTTTATCTCTAAAATCATGGATGTCATTGAAAATTATCTGGACCTATTTGCCAACAACTCAAAAGATTTTCTTAAACCATCATTTTGAAAATTCTACCAAGAAAAATGCCACATGTCTTCTGACAATTCCTTCTATCTCCTCCTTTTGTTAAAAGTGAAAGAAAAACACAAGGATATAACCAAAACATTAATGTGGCTATATGTGGCATCTGGGTTGTGAGATTACGAAGTAATTTCTCCTTTTCTTTTCTTTGTTGTTTATTTATATTTTCTAATTCATCTTAAATTAAACACATTACAGTTCTAATATTTAAAGTGATATAAATGAAAGACAAAGTGAGAGTGAGCAAAAGCAAAATATTTCCAGTGAGCAAACTTGCTGTTTTATGATGTTCACTCAAGTGACACCTCGTTGGAGCAACAAGCACCAACAATGAGATTCTTGAGAAAGGGCAAGAGCACCAGAGAGGGCAAAAGGATTAAGAACCCGGAATCACAGAGATGATTTCACAGTTTTGCAGAAATGCTCAAATCTACGTAGTGACTGGCTGAGCAAAATGTCACTCTGAGGAGGCCCTGTGGGACATCGTGACTCTCAGGTGTGTGAGTAGCAGAACTGGACCCCACATGATTGAAGGTCCCAGGTAAGCCCTTTGCAACTCAGTTGGAATTTTCCTTTTCTCAGAGTCACTCCCAGTTTTCTCACTGCACGTGAGTTTAAGTGCTAATTAATTGGGTGTGAATGCAGGAGAAGACTGTGTAATTAAAGCTCCTGCTAACTGATAATGTCATTTTTCAAGCTGAAGCCCTTTGGTTCTAGATATCAGCCAGACTAAAAAACAATCATGTTTTCCAAAATCTCTTCTGCCACACTACTGGAAAAATAGCCTTGAAAGGCCCATTGGAGGGTTTCACTTTGGCTTCCTTGATATTTAGGAAATCGCATCAGAAACCTGATGCTTCCCCTGAAAATGCAGTTATTGCTGAACCAACCTTCCCAGCATTGGCTCCACCCATTCAATTCAGAATCATCAGTTCCCACAAAGGATGAGTATTTCACATACACTGGAGATCACATCAGATGGAGTTGTCACCGTATAAGGTCTTAGTGTGCCAGAGGTGACCAGCAACCACGTGTTGTCCAGTCATTACAACATACGTGTCAAAGCTCAGGCATGCCCACAACCCAAGGCAGCTAGAGGTCAGCAGAAGTGCTGGAATTTGGGCAAGAGGAAGGCTGGTCACTAAGGAAGGATGTGGGTGGGAGACCACAGTGTAACGGTCAGTGTTTAAAGTGAAAAATGAACATTAGGACTCACATCAGATGTCATATCTCAGGGGGCCCGGCGCCATGAACAGCAGACAACAGTTGGGCATAGGTAAAGCTTTGCCTGTGACCAGCCCCAGCCTGCATCACATTTTCCAGGAGCTGCATCTCTCTCTGAGTCAGGTACTTGATATTCCGAGGTCATCTAAACCCTTTTAACTATCTCTACAAGGTTGGTAGTTATACTCCTCAACCCAGCCCAGAAGTGGAGGCCCTGTCTCCAGCTCAAGTGGCAGCCCCCTACACGTGTACGCCAGCCTTGGTTTCCCCCCAGATTACCATACTATGGCTCCGTTACATACGACAACAGGGTGAGGAAGGGGCATCTGACATGTGCTCGAGCCCTAAGCTGTGTGATGTTGAGGAAGCGACTTTTGTGTCAGTTTTCTCATCCAGAAAATGAGAGCAATAAGAGTTTCTTTGCCTTAGATTTATTGTGTGGGAGAAATGAAGTAATGAATGGCAAAGCATAATGCCTGCCATGTGATAGGCGTGCAATAAATGTTAGCAATAGTGATGGAAAGGGATGAGGAAAACATTAGGAAGGATGGCTTTACTCAACGCTGGCCACGTGCGTGGGACCAGCCACACCACGGTGCTTCTTAACTGGAGCTGATTTTGCTGTTTGCATTAACTGAGAGGGGCATGGTGACTACTAACCTCTGGTGTGGGGAGGCCAGGGATACTGCCAACCATCCCACAATGCACAGCACAGCCTCTGTAACAGAGTACTAACTGTCTATCCCTTCTGAAATGTCAGTAGTGCTGAGCTTGAGAAATCCTGACCTCCGGTAGCAGCCACCCCTGACCTCCTTCGGCCCCTGCTATCAATGTCCCCCTCTATTTATGCTGACTGCAGGGGGTTTACTAAACCTGACCCCTCCAGGACTGACCCATCCCACTGTCTCCTGAGCTGTGGAATTCTTTGTCAAACACCCACCAGGTCTCAGTGCCCTGACCTGAGTCCATAACAGCTGGGGACGGATAGAATGACCAGGCCGTCCTTCTGACCCAGGACAGGCGAGAAGCTGCATCCTGCAGGGCTGTGGCTGAGAGCCATGTGAAAACAAGCAGGGCAGCCAGACGAGCGTTCCACCCAAACTGGCTCCTCACCAGGCCCAGACCGTGAGTCACCACCACATGCTGCCTCCTATCGCTGTGACCTTTCTTTATCCCTTCATTAACCATAAATCTTCAGGAGCAAAACAGCAGAGAACAGACTGGGAAGGCCCTGGCAGAATATCACACCAGGCAAATGCCCAAATCAAAATTCAGAGCTAAATAACCAAGCCCTGAATGAATGCCAGTCACGGCAAACCAAGGCTCCCCTTGAGCCATCCCTGCAAACCAGAAAAGTGGACAAATGGAGACCCCTCTCTTGACATAATTTAAATCATGTGGCAACACTAGAGCATCCTCTCCAGGAGAAGAAACAGATGTGTTTTGCAATGCCCAGATGGCTGGGGACAAATTGAGAACCTGTGTAATGTTTGCCCATAATTCATGCTTGCACCAAACCATGCCGTGCCCCTAAAGAAATCGTTCTTGTGTCCCTGGCTCCTCTTATGTCGGATGGAATTAAATATTGAGTCTTCCATGCAGTGCTGTGAGAAACAATTAGCACAGGTTTTGCTTTGGCTCAAAATAAAGCAAAACTGTTTTTTGTTTTGTTTCTGTCTTTTCAGAAGCAAACCACAATGCTGGGGAAAAGGCCAGTGGATATGACAGCTGCCCTCTGCAGGGGCGTTTTCGTCTGTCCGGTCTCTCTAGAGTGGTCTCTCTTGGTAGTCTTTTAAGCACTTGTGTCAGAAGCACCTAGAGACTCCGAAAATGAGCAGGTTCCTAAACCACATCAACTACCTACTGAATTGCAATTTCTGTGAATGAGGCTTTGGAAAGTGCCCTTTCAACAAGTTCCCTGCTTGAGTTTTATACCTCCTAAAATCCAAGAACCTTGTAACAGTGAATAAAACCTAAGACAGCCCAACCACCACCATTATTCCAGCAGTCAGAAGAAAGATGAGGTTCTCAGCCTGCTTCTTTCCTCTGCTGATGTCACCCCGTTTTATGCAAGTGAAGCTCCTGGACAAGACAGGACAGATCCAGAATGACTCATCTGAGCTAAGCTGTCCACCCTCACACTTCTGTTTGTAATACTGACAGCAACAAATTGCCATTTGTCTTTCCTGATGTTGTGATTTTCCCCAACATTCTTAAAGTTACAAAGGACTCAGAGTTTCTGTTTTACAGTTGGATCCTACTGCCCTGAGCAAACTCTAGTCTCTATACTTGTTTCCAGGGAACTCATGATAAACAAACAGACACGACCCTAAATCAATCGATCTCTCCTTCCTTCTCCATCTACTCAGTTTTTCTGAGAGTTTAGTTTGTGTTTCAAACATTCATATACATTTTTCTTGCAAATGGTCTTATGAGGAATTAGCTCCATTTTACAGATGAGGGAACTGAGCCACCAAGAGGCCATGTAAGTAATAGACCTGCTATTCTGACTATTATTCCAAGTAAGTAATAGACCTGCTATCCTGCTATTATTCCAAGCCCAGTACTCTTAACAGCTAAACTATACTGCCTCCTGCTGTCTCCAGGAAATTATAATTCTAAGCAGATGCCCATCAGATAGGGTTGTCTAGCATTTACAACCTTCTAACCATACCATTAGCAGGCACACATTTGCAGACCAACCAAACAGGGATTATTTTATGACTATGACCATTCGGTTTCAACAATTATGTTATGAACTGATGCTAACTTCATGAACTTCTAAAGACAGATAACAGCAGTTAACATTTGTTAAGTGCGTAAGACTTATTCTAAGTGCTTCAAGTATTGTTTGATCCTCCCAACCACACTTAGAGGTGGGTAATACTGTTGTTCTCCCTTCACAGCCAAGAAAGCTGCAACACAAAAATGTTTGCTAAAGTGTCTTGGGCAGCGCCTGTGGCTCAATGAGTAGGGCGCCACCCTCATATACCGAGGGTAGCAGGTTCAAACCCAGCCCTGAACAAACTGCAACAAAAAATAGCTGGGCGCTGTGGCAGGCGCCTGTAGTCCCAGCTGCTCAGGAGGCTGAGGCAAGAGAATCACCTAAGCCCAAGAGCTGGAGGTTGCTGTGAGCTGTGATGTCACAGCACTCTACTGAGGAGAGGAGAACAGACTCTTTCTAAAGATCTTTCCAGTACCCTAGAGAACTCACATGACCATCATTTCTGAAATGCTAAAGAAAATGGATACCCATAAAATGCTGAGCACTATGGAAGATGAAGGCTCTAAACTGGTGTAGGATTCTGTCATAAATAAAGTCTCAAGAAGAGTGCAGGTCTGCAACGTACTTAAGCTTTATTATGATTATTACAAACTAATTTAAAGTCAAAGCCATGCTGGAGGAAAAAAATTGAAAATAAACTCTCCACTAAAGCTGTCAGACTGACTGTGGCCTCCAACTGTTTTAGTCACTAAAACTGCACATTTAATGGTCACTTTTATAACAAATACTAAGAAAGAAATACAAAGCTCTAAATCAGAGTTTATTTCTTTAAAAAAAAATAAAAAGGAAAGAAATATGTTAGAGAGCTAGGGAAGGCTACTGAGAGATAGTGCCACCATGCTGCTGTACCTGGTGTTGACAGTGACGCAACCATCAAACAAAGCCTCTGGTTGACACCAGAGTCCAACAATTTTACCCCCACCTGACGGGAATGCTGACTGTGGGTGCAGAGTCCAAGCCACTCCCAACACCAAGTGGCAGCAACTTTTTTCCATTCGACTTGGACTTAGAGTGTCTACATTCACATTTCAGAATAATCATCTTTCCCATTCAGGATAGTTTTCCATGGTGTTATTGCCACGGGGAGTAAGTACAGAGTGGCTCAAGTGAAAGCCTCCCATAAAACTCACTGGCAAATTACAGCATTTATCTATCAAGCCCCAAGGATGCAGTTTTTCTCTGACTATGGATGACGTTCTTTAAATTCTTAGACTCAGAAGTAACATTCCAGGGATGCCACTATGGCCTGTCACTAATTGCAGAACCAAAAGACTAAATGTTAAGACTATATTTGTCCAGAAGATGTTTTCTACTATGAAGTAGTGTCAAATCTGGTAAATAAAACCCTAGCAAATGAACAAACTCCCCCTGCTTAAATCCCAGCCCCAGAGTTCCCACCTCCCTGACTCTCCTAGGTCAGGATAGTCACTCCCTCTACTGGGTTCCCAGAGCATTCTCTGTATATCTCAATTAGGGCACTGAACGCATACAGCTTTAATTATCCTGTCTCCCTTACTATCTATACTATAGCTCCTAGAGGGCAGGGGCCAGAACCTTATCAATTTAATGTCCTCAGCACTTAGCAAAACTGGAAAATGGTAGACATTCAATAAATATTCATTGAAGAAAAGAATGAGATATAAAATGGGGGGCATCAGTTCGATTTGAAATCATCATATTAATTAACCTGTGCTACTAGACTCAATTATCTGACTTGGCCTGTCTCTGCTTCTGGTTTTCTTTAACTGTGATCTTTGCACCACTTGACCAGGAGTGCTAAAGTTGATATAACACATACTAAGCAATATCTCCCAATCAATTGGCATACTATGTACTGGATTTCTCAGAGCAAGGAAAATAACTAGTACATGGAAACTCCCTAGGAAAATATGGTTTTTTTTTTTTTTGAAGATGGAGTCTCATTTTGTTGCCCCAGGCTAGAGTGCTATACCATCAGCCTAGCTCACAGCAACCTCAAACTCTTAGAGTCAAGCAATCTTTCAGCCTCAGCCTCCCAAGTAGGTGGCACTACAGGTACCTACCACAATGCCTGGCTAATTTTTCTATTTTTAGTAGAGACTGGGTTTTTACTCTTGCTCAAGCTGGTCTTGAACTCCAGAGCTCAAGAGATCCTTCTGCCTCAGCCTCCCAGAGTGCTAGGATTAGAGGCATGAGCCACAATGTCTGGCCAGAAAAATTGTATGTAATGAATCTGAGACTGTTTTCTTCTTCCTCGCTGTGTGGTCACTCCCACACAGTCCATAGGAACCCAAGAGTAAGATAGGTCATTTGCCCCCCATCATTGTCCCCATACTCTGCACAAATACCTTGAGCTCTATCCAATACAAGGGTGGCCTTCTAGGTTACAGGCCCCATAAAGCCTCTCATCTTGGGACAAGGGATGCTTGGATAGAGGCAGGACCAAAAGAACAAGGCTCTATAACCTTCACCCCAACATGACTCTTCCAAATCCCACAGCCTGATGTATCTTCTTGAGGCAAACCACACTCCAGAGTTCTCTCTTCTTCTGCCACACAACATTAATCACCCTTTATTTTCTAGATGACAGAGAAGATTTATTAACATGTGAGACTCTTCCAGTCCACCCACAAGCAGAAGAATTGTCTTTGTCTGCCTAGTTCATAAATCTTTTATGATGCAGAATTGGAGAATGGGCAAGAAGTCCAGAGAGGTATAAGAAAGCAGGGATTCTAACCAGAGAAGCTGGGTCAGTCTACGTGATGAAGGGATGGGAGCCCCATGGGGTACATCAAGTTGTCAGTAGATAATACTGGGAAGTAGTGATTGAAAGAGAATTAGAAAGGAGAAAAAGCAAGATCTTACGATGTGTAGCTGGCAGATAAGAACAAGTTCCCCTTTAATGTGCTTTGAGAAAGTCATATAAAGATTGAAATCACTTTTAAATTATTTTTGGTTCAGGCTGGGCTTATTTATAGGGAATTCCATGCAGAGATCAGGCTATTTGGGCTCTCAGCTTACTTTAAGAGTTATACCTACTATGACCTAATGCAGCAACACCTTCCCAGGCTGGAAAACTTGTCTATGGTGAGTATCATTTACCACACCCTTTCTAATGTAATCTTTGAGGGACAAACTTGGATCACAGAGGATAATTAGACTCATTTACAAGAAAGATATAAAACTAACTTTTTTTTTTTTTTGTAGAGACAGAGTCTCACTTTGTTACCCTTAGTAGAGTGCCGTGGCATCACACAGCTCACAGCAACCTCCAACTCCTGGGCATAGGCAATTCTCCTGCCTCAGCCTCCCGCATTTATTGAGTAATAAGTTTATTTTTTTATTTTGTCTTGTTCCAGAGAGACTAAAAAGCAGCTTAATGGAATACTTAATACACAATTACATAGATAAAAGGTGAGAGCAAAATGTTTAAAATGGCAGGTGTGTAAACGGAGCCATGTATGAAGCAAAATATACATGCCATAATGATGTGTACCTTTGATACTAATGCACAGGCACTTGGTACTAAGCTTTCTAGCAGCCAGTCAAGAGAAAAGAAAACCAGCCAGGTGGTTTTCTACAGGGTCGAGCATGTAGTCCTCGATACTCAGGAGGCTGAGGTGGAGGATCATTTGAGTCCAGGAGTTTGATGCTACAGTGAGCTGTGATTGTGCCACTGCACTCCACTTGGGTGACAGAGCGTGACCCCATCTCTAAAACAGGAAGAGAGGAGAGAAAACCAATCAGTTATGCAAATCAGTCAGTTTATAAGATTAAAGCCCAGCAAGAAAAAATGGTTTGGTACGAAGAGAAACTAAGAAATTCTCTAATGGAAAGAGAACATGATGGACAGAACAAGCTCCTCTATAACACTGTGAACAGAGTTTCAAGTTTCAAAAGCTATTTCACATTCTGACATTGCATATAAGTTTTACAACTACCTAAAAGAAAGTCTGCACAGAATCCTACAAACTAGATACTATTCTCCCCTCTAGTAGTTGAGGAAATTAAGATAGGCTGGCGAATGTGTTCACAGACACCCCCACCATGGTGCACACTCACCAGATTTCATGCAGCACCATCTGTCCCCAAGGCCCAAGCTCTTGCTTCTGCCTACACTACTCCAGCAGTACAAAGCCACAGAACAAAAGGGCTCCTCTTTACCAAAAGTCATTCTCCTCCAAAGTCACACACCATGACACACACACGCTTTCTTCTCCAAACCGTGGAAAACAAGTTTTCTCAGGAGGCAGTAAGCCCCTGTTGCATGAAAAAGGCTCCTCAACTTCAGGGTGGGCTCTGTCCTAGCATCTGTGTTCAGTGACGTATTTGTTTGAGCGTCACTGAAGTTGGTGGCACCCTGAGTAGCAACAGGGTGTTTCCTTGTGGGTGGAAACAGATCTGGTTGTGTTGCAGGCATCTTCCCAGGACCAGCAGGTGAAGGCTTCTCTGGGAACATGTCCCTGCTCCTATAGGACTGACTTGGTGACAAGAAGAGATGCTCATTCACAGAGGGCCAGGAAGGGGCCTGGAGAGCAGGCTGGACCACAGTGACAGGAGGTTGGGGGCAGGTCCAGGAAGCAGTTCTCACACCCAAGCAGCCAGTGGCCCAGAGACCCAAAAACTCAGTGCAGCAAGATGAAGCAGCCATGTGCCGGGCAGGAAGAGCTAGACAATAACACTCACATCAGAGTGAGAGAGCAAGAGAACTCTCCAGAATCACATGCCCAGCCTCACCCCAGGCCTCCTGAATGACAATCTCAGGACAAGTGACCCCACATGATTCTGAAGGGAAGAAAACTTGAAAAACCTCTGAGCTAGGACTTAAAGTAAAGATCAGTTCTTTAAGCCCCCAAACATTTATGAAGGGCCTTTTATGAGCCAAACTTTAAGCTAGGAACGAGGGATGAGCACAGAGACAAGAGTTTGTCCTGAGAGCTTATAGGTCAGTGGAGGAGACAGACATAAGGCAAAGGAGCACAGAAGTCCACACACCGTGTGCCTTTCTCTTGACTGGACTCAGGTTTCCAGGCCCATAGCCAGATGTACTGAACTTCCCAGGGCCCAGGAAACACAGTTTTACAAAGTATGAGTAAGGAGCTGTATTTCAAAAAGCATAACCTGAAAGGAGGAAAGCACCCTCTGGTGGCCCTGTGAGTGGTGGCACCTGCAGGATCCTCAGTTCTATGTAAGAGGCAGGAGGCTGCTCCAGGCAGGTGGCCAGGACCAGGAGACCCCAGGGCAGCCAGGAGCACCAGCAGCACTGTCTTGTTTCAGTCATCAATCTCTCTCCAGTGTCAAGCCAGTTACTTTATGAGAAGACATTCTCCCTTGTGTCCACTGAACACCTGTGCAGTCAAGTGACACATCCTACAGTCAAGGTGTGGCCTGGGCCCATTTCCACTCTCTCTCCAGCCCTAACACAGCAGGGCCTGGAGCAGGGAGGCACTCAATAAATGTGGTGAATAAATAAACAAACTGCACCATCACATCTAGCCCCACGTTGTCTGCTTTGTGGGATCTTGGGAAGGCTGGACAAATAATCACAGTGGTTAAGTCCCCGAATTCTATAAAAATAAATGGCTTCTTAAAATATTTAAATATAATCTATGTCCTTCCTAAGAGTCTCTATGAAAAGAATAATATTCACAAGGGGTATACTTTGTGCTTGGAGCTAAGCCTGGTATGGCTTAATTTGCAGTAGAGTAACATGTAAATTTATGATAATAAATTATATTATTTAAATGAAATTATAAAAATAAGAGTAGTTCACTCACATTCAACTTTCATGAATGCTGACACCTCTTGAAGAACATGGAGGTCTGATTTGTATTCAGGCCTGAATGCCAGCGTGAACCACAAGAGTTCCGGGCCTGCTGGTTTGAAGTATGTACATGGGAAGCCCAGTCAAATACCCACATGGTATATTTAGCATTTCCAGCACGTCTCCACTCAAGAAGCCATGAAGAAATCCACTCAGTACAGAGCCCCGCGTTATGAGATGGAGCTGACAAAATCACTCAACACCATTTCTCAGCCATCACGAGGTAAGAGGGTCATAACATGAAGAAGGAGAACAGCAGTATATTCAAGGAATGATGGAAGAATTAGGAGGGCAGAGAGAAAGACAAGCACAGAACAACAACAACAACAAAATTCAGAGAACTATTTGCAACTGTGCTTAATCCACAGAATCCCAAAGTAAACAAACCAGTGAGTAGCCTCTGAAGGAGGGAATTGATTTTGAGACATGTTGATTACTCCTCTAAGTCTGAAGCTCATGAAATACTCTACTGAATTAAGAAAACACCAGAGGCTGAGAAGTACTTATGGCCAAAGATTTATCCATCTGAGGTGAAAGAAGGATGGTAGGCTAAGAAGTTCATCACTGCACAGCCCTCGTCCCTCACCGGATTCCATCTGGCACTGAGTCTCCTCTGTCCACCTGCACCCCTTTGCAAGAGGGCAGGTGCTGACCAGAGGAACAGGGTTCCAAAATCCACATAATAAGGATTTGATGTCACTTATCTATAACTTATCTCATAAACCAGAGCTTCCTTCACCTCTAGATAAGTAACATCAAAGCCTCATTATGTGGATTTTGGAAACCTGTCTTTGATATTTGCTACATGTAGTAAGCCTTGATTTCTTCCAACCAGCATCCTCATTACACAGGGGGAGTATAAAACATTACTTTGTGGTAGAAGACCAGCTTTTGAATGTTCACAACACAAAGAAACCATAAATAGTTGAGGTGATGAATATGCTAACTACTCTGATTTGACCATTGAATGTTGCATGTATGTATTGAAATATCACACTGTATCCCATACAAGTGGGCAATTATTATGAGTCAACTAAAAAAAAAAACACTCAATATATTTGCTTTGGAATCAGAGACTCAGGAGTTGGAATTCCAGGTCTGTCAATTAGTAGCCATGCATCCTTGGGCAAGTTTATTCACTTCTGTTAATTCCTCAGGGTTAAATTGCAGATTATAACAGTATCTACCTCAGAGGTTTATAGTAAGAACCGTATGATATATGCAAATCTGTTTACAAATGCTTGATAAATAATAAGTTTCCAATAATTTTTTTAAGTTCTTACCTGAGTCCAAGATATCACATGTCTCCCCAGGGTGTGCATAAAGGCAGCCTAGCATTTGATATGGCATTTGCTTCTCCATATCATAGATTGGTTTCAATTACTTTTATTATGTATTATTTATTGCCTCATCTAGTTTATTATAAATGTCTTCAATTTTAAAAGAGCCCTGTTTTATCTCTCCTAAACATTTTAACATCTTTGGAGAAGTAGTTATTAATCATCATTCTCTGTTCATAAACATTCAGTTAGGCTGACATCCAAATGTCAGGAGTTCAGACATATAAATGTTAAAATAATTTTGCCAGTAAAATTTCATGAGTTTTCACATAAAGTATTTCATTTAACTCCATTTTGCATAGATGTGATTTTAATCCCTAAAATGGCTATTAATCTCAGCCAATGGTGTCCCAATCTTTTGCTTTATTTTGTTTCCATCACAATTAAAATACCCTTGAGTATAGGATTGTGGCTTGCACTTCCTTCATATCCTACCTGGCATGCTGTGGGGCCTAAGCATACCTGTCTGATCATGTACATCCTTGGTATCAATAAACACAACTATGATAACCTCTAGCTTAGGAACAGAGGATAAACCAAGTATCTTTTTCAAACTAAAGGCTAATTTACAAGAAATTTTGAGGTACTTGTTGCTAAAAAAAGCAACCATTTTGTAGCCACTGTAGCAAACTTAGACTACATGGTTAAAATGAACCAGCCTCCTTGAGTTCCTGGCACCACTTTTCTTACCAGTCCAGAAGAATGTACAGTGAGAACAAGAGACCTTTCTTACTGTTAAAAACAATTACCCTAATAAAAACCATTTAATCTAAATTTCCAGCTTTCGTCAGTCTGTGGATACACATGAGATATCATTGACAATAAGACCTCCCTTTAACTGGCTCATTTTTATTTGAATGATGTCACTCGTGCCCAGCCTTTTCTAGTTACATGGGAGCTACCACTTGTATGATCACAACCTTTCAAGGACCTCTGCCCATGCTTCACATTACACTTAAAGTCACAGGATGCCACCCAGTTGCCAGTCCGTAAAAATTCTAATTCCTTGCCTAGAATTGTGTGCCTAATGTTCACGAACCTATAAACCCACCAAATGCCAAAATGCTATCATGTTTCCTTCCATACTGACTTGATCCCAGCCACTCAGTGGTCCTCATAGTTCTCGGGTCCTGATAGTTCTAGCCATACCACAGTCTTGGTGCCCTCCCTTAGCATATGGGCCATAATACTGTGGTTAGTCACATGTTCCAGGGTCAGACCACCTTGGAGGAATCCTGGCTCTAATATTCATTAATTCTGCAAACCTGTATAAATTACTGAATCTGTTTCAGCTTCAGCTTTCTTATCTGTAAGGGGATTATACCATTACCTCATGGGCTTATCGTAAGGAGTGCATGAGATAAGGTGTACAGCAGCTAGCATAGTTTCTGACACATAGGAAACACTCAATTAATGCTTGTTATTGTTATACACTGAGAATGAATCACCAGAGAGCTATGTCCTAGCGTATCATTTTATGGCTGGCTACCATGACTGAAAGAAAGTGAAACTTTCATTGCCAGGTATTATACAGGGCTCTATCTTATATATAGTTTATATACCTCAAAAGTCCCCCTAATGTTGCCATACATCCCCACACAAAATATTTGCAAAATATTCTCTGCGAGTTGGTCATCTCTTTGTAACATTTTGTAATGAATATTTTGTAAGCAAAAGTACATTTAGCTACAATTTCCCATTTTCCCTATGTACGGTGACTTTAGGAGCAACTTCCAGATACCCTGTGGTTTATAGTCATATAGTTTAATGTTCATAAACACTGAAGTAAATGCCTATATCACTACTTTTATAGGCTCACAAAAGTTACTTTCCAAAGTTAATTTGTTTATACAAAAGAATAGCCAATAGTCTATCAAAGCTCTTGATTTAGATAGTCATGGTGTCTCTCACATGCTATAGGACTTAAGACCTTTACACTGGTGCTATAGTTACACTGAAATCAACAACATGCTTCTAGGTTTAATCTCCCATCCAGAAAGTTGCCCTGACCCCTACTCATTCCAGCTCCTATCCATGGTTTATAAGGACACAGCCATCTATACAGCTGTTGTATTGTCATCACCTTTGAGGTTTTATTAATTTTGATGCCAACAAAGAAGTGTCTTTACAAAATAATGGATGTGACACTCAGGCAATGATGACCTCCCAGCGGAGGTCAAGTGGTTGGGTTTATCTCAAAGATTATGGACTCCTGACTCTTCCAAGCCTCTTCACTTATAAAGATTCTAAATCAATAAATCCTTTCTGAGCTGCTGACTTCCTGAACTAGGGTTGGGGGTCTTGTCCTGGAGAAAAGAGGGAGGGGCCAGGGACAAGTCTGAGCTATTTCTTTCAGCCTCTAGCATGGAACACTCACTAAGGTTGGGAATGTGCCTCCTCCCCTGTTCCTGAAAGCTCCACCCTTTTCAGTTGTGTGCTCAAATACCAACCCTACTCTGTGCCACCTCCTTGATCTCCTCACCTGTTGGCAAGCATCATTGTCTATACTTCAGGAGGCTAAATCCCAGTAAGATCTTTCCTAATTTTGTCACATCCCTCCTGAAGACATTGCAAAAGATAATCTGGAAGACTCCTCTAGAATCCCTTCTTCCCATTTCTTTTTTTTTTTTTTTTTGAGATGGATCCTCAAGCTATCCCCCTGGGTAGAGTGCCATGGCATCACAGCTCACAGCAACCTCCAACTCCTGGGCTCAAGCGAGTCTCCTGCCTCAGCCTCCCAAGTAGCTGGGACCACAGGCACCCACCACAAAGCCTGGCCATTTTTTGGTTGCAGCCATCATTGTTGTTTGGCGGGCCAGGCTGGGGATTCGAACCCGCCACCTTAGGTGTATGTGGCTGGCGCCTTAGCTGATTGAGCCACAGGTGCCAAGCCTAAGCTAAATTTTATTCATTATTTCAGATTCTCCTTAATAAAACTGGAAATCAATATTCAATAATCATGGGACAGTCAGCCCTCAATTTATTTGGCCATTTACAATGACAAGTAGTGGGTATTCTATTAGTAAATGGAAAGAAGTATTTATAATATGGTGAAATATAGGAAGTAAAGCAACACACCAAGGGCAACTCACACATAATCTCCCAAAGCATGTGATAGAGATTGAGAAGATCATGCAGGAACAAAGAAAGGTTTCTCCCTAAGTGTGCACTGCACGAAGCCATGTGATCCCATCTTCCTCACGCAGGTGAGAGATTTCTGGTGAGTATAATCTAGCATTTAAAATGGCCAATTTGGCTTGGCGCCTGTAGCACAGTGGTTATGGAGCCAGCCACATACACCGAGAGTGGCTGGTTCAAACCTGGTCCAGGCTAGCTAAACAACAATGACAACTGCAACAAAAAAATGGCCGGGTGTTGTTGTGGTGGGCACCTGTAGTCCCAGTTACTTGGGAGGTTGAGGCAAGAGAATTGCTCGAGTCTAGGAGTTTGAGGTTGCTGTGAGCTGTGATGCCACAGCACTCTACAAAGAATGACATGGTGAGATAAATAAAATGGCCAATTCCAGAGCTTTAAAATAAAAAAAGAGAGTTTCTGATTTTCCACTCTTAACATCACTAATTTTCGAAACAGTAAGAGCTGAATTTCACCAGAAAAATGCTAATATGATTTAGTGTAGTTTTGAATTTCAGATATAAAGAAAGCATTTCATATGAAAGTCCAAAGAATCTCATAATCAGAGAAACCTAATATTTGAAATTCCATATGTTTGGTATATACAAATATATGGGTACTGTACAAATAAAATGTACAGTAAGTCTTTTATTTGATTCATGATTTAACTCCAAGTTTAGTTTCAAGCATTTCCCACTTTCTCACTAGGTCCTTCAACATAGCGTTGCTGAACTTGTATACTTAAAAAAATGCAAAATCTTAAAGCCATATAAAGATGTGTTTTCCAGCTGAAACCTACACATGTGCTTTGAACTCTGAGTTCCTATCAATTTGAAAGGAATTGCTACATAGTACCTATCCTCTCACATAAACAGCAATGCCATTCTGCTGTGAGCCAGCCTAATAGAGTGCAGCTGTTATTTTTTCTTTTTCTCTGTTAATTTCTATTCATTTGGGGGGAAAAAAGAATACTGTCACTCATATAAGCAGCCTTGTTAATGTAAACTCATAATTGGCAAGCAGCGTTACATAATCAAATCTGTGTTCTTTCAACTCTTTGGTGCCCTCATGCTGCCCCCTGCTGCCCAGTGTCCACACTTACTGAAAATTATCCCAAACTTTCATCTTTTTCTACTTCTCTTTACTCTTGGCGTACAAATGTACCTGGCCAGAAATCCAGACCCTTGGAGTTTTCATCTACAAAGCCAATGGCTTAATAGAATAATATAAGAAAGAGGTAGATCTCTCCTATTTATGCCTTTACCACTTTTCGGCCAGTTAAGCATTTGAACTGGTGTTCTGTGGGCAGACTGATACCCGATTCCCTATTTGGGGTTCCAATCCTTCTCTCTCCTGGTCCCAAGCTGTCAGGATGGGCCACCTCCCTCCTACTTTGCAACCCCTGCATGTTATGGCTACTCTCTATCCCCACTGGACTTCAAGCTATGTCCCCAAATGTCACGTGTTTTCTTCCTTCCTGGCCTTATGTTCCCCTCACACTGCTTTCTCTACCTGGAATATCTTCTCTCGGTTTCTACCAGGTGTCCCCAAAGTCCCCCATGATGTCACCATATACTGGGAAATTGTAGCTAAAAATGCATTTACAAAATAGTCATTACAAAATTTTACAAAGAGGTGCCCTTGTGGCGAATATTTTGTAAATAAAGGTACATTTAGCTACAATTTTCCATTTTCCCCCAAGTAGGGCAACTTTATGGGTGACTTTTGGGATACCTAATATATGTTGAAAGTCCACTGGTCCTTCAAGGCTCCAGTCTACAGCTGTCTTCTCCATGAAGTTTATTTACTACAACTCCCACATGCTTCTCTTTTTCTGTTCTCTCTTTAATCCTTTAAGGCTCAGCACAGTGGTTTTTTTTTGTTTAATGTAGTAAAAGTTCGATAAAGGTTTATCTAATGAGTGAAAAGCAGATAATAAAGAAACCTAATTCTTGGAAAGGCTAGCTGACTCATTGATTTGTAACACGGTCCCCGGAGAAGTAAAGGGAGCCTCTTTGATACTGCGAAATCCATACACCTGAATGGGGTGATCCTTTTAATTCCCATCATACTGTGTAGGGCCTATTTTGATCTCTGAAAATCAGCCGTGCTCATGAACCAATGAACTTAGAGCACATCTTGAGTACTCAAGGCAAACCCGGCACTATTCTAGGCACTTGAATGAGTTAATTCATTATATTCTCACAACAGCCTGGTGAGGTGAAGTATTATTATCTTGTAATATAGAAGAGGAAACTGGAGGGTCTGGACAATTAAGGAACTGGCCCAAGGTTATCAGGCAGTAAAAGGCACAGCTAGGAACTGAAAACAGATCTGTCAATTCTGGAAGTTAAAAAATCTGGTCAATAGGCCAGGTGTGGCGCCTATTATCCCAGCACTCTGGGAGGCAGAAGCTGGAGGATCCCTCGAGTTCTAGAGTTTGAGACCAGCCTGAGCAAGAGCAAGACCCTCTCTACTGAAAATAGAAAAACTAGCCGGGCATTGTGGCAGGTGCCTGTAGTCCCAGCTATTTGGGAGGCTGAGGCACGAGGATTGCTTGAGCCCAGGAGTTTGAGGTTGTTGTGAACTATAATGATACCACAGCACTCTACCCAGGGCAACAGCGTGAGACTCTGTCTCAAAACAAAAACAGAGAACAACATTGTCAATAGAATTACCCTTTGAATTGAGATCACATAGCCAGTGAAAACCACAAGGGAGATTCAGTCAAGTTATCTGTATAAGCTGCAAGAGTTGATGGTCTTGCAAGACAGAATGTGACTGCCAAGTTCAAAGGTCTCTAGATTTAGATGTAAAAGACAGTTACTTATCCTCAAAGATTAAGAAGGGCAAAATCCAAATATTTGTCAATTGATGTGGCTACTTGTCTGGGGATCATAGATTCCAATGTGACATGAAAATAAGTAAAGATGTGTCTCAACATCTTCAAGTAGGCCTTGAGAATACCCTTTTTTCAAATACAGTGAATATGAGACTCTGTGTCAAAAAAAAATAGGGAGTCAAATACAGTGAACATAAATAAGACTCAGAACATCCCATCGGTGTCTCAGATAAGGACCTAGTTGTGCTCCAACCAAAACCCGTGCTCATCAAGAAACATCAACAAACTGAGAAGCAGATCAAAAATTTACTTGGGAAGGCTACACCCCAAATTGGTAGGACATAACTGTCACTTTAACATGTAAGCATTTTTTTCTTTTCTTTTTTTTTGAGACAGAGTCTCACTCTGTTGCTGTGGGTAGAGTGCTGATCTAGCTCACAGCAAATTCAAACTCTTGGGCTCAAGAGATCCTCCTGCCTCAGCCTCCCACATAGCTGGGACCACAGGAGCCCATCACTGTCCTGCTAGTCTTCCTCATTCTAGTAGAGACGGGGTCTCGCTCTTGCTCAGGCTGGTCTTGAACTCCTGAGCTCAAGCAATCTACCCACCTCAGCCTCCCAGTGTGCTAGGATTACAGATGTGAACCACCATGCCCAGCCCATGTAAGCATATTTTAAGCCCAGAACAGTCTAGAACATCTTGTTGAAAACACAGTTATGTTTCTTGGTGGAAATGATTGCACTGTTCAAGAATATTGGAACTAATAAAGTAAAAGGTCAGCCGATTAGTCTTTTAAGTAGAACTCCTAGTAAGTTTACATGTAGTATTGAAAGATTAAAAAGAATGTAAGAGGGTGGTGCCTGTGGCTCAAAGGAGTAGGGCGCCAGCCCCATATGCCAGAGGTGGCAGGTTCAAACCCAACCCCAGCCAAAAAATGAAAAAAAAAAAAAAAAAAGAATGTAAGAATCACCATATTTAGAAGTTATATCCATCAGATCTTTTTGAAAATATTACCAAGTGCCAAAGAAGGCAATCATATGTGGTAAATCTATAAATTCAGTTTAGAAAGTTGGGAGGTGTTTAGTTAAATAATGCTGCAAATAAGATCAGATATTATTTAAAGGACCATGATTTGTGAAATTAGCAAGATTCACAAAGAAAATAAAATTTACAAACTAAACTTAAAAACAGAAGGAAGAACTACTGTTGAATATGTAAACTAAATAAATCTTACTTATGTATTTTTTGAAATTCACAATAATTTCTGAATAGCCTTTCAATATACAAGACTCCCTCTGAAAGGCACCAGGAACTCATAACCAAAGAGTCATTGTAGCGCTCTCTTTCTTCCAGCCAAAGTTTGAGCTCATTAGGCTGACAACTTAATTGCTCTACTCACCAGAACTGGTTTGACTGTCTCATTATTTTTCGGGTAGGTTCAGACCTTCTTCAGTGCTTAGGAAATGGACTGCAGCTTTTGAAGGCTGCAAAGATATAACAGGACCAGTCTACTGATCCTCCTCAGTTTTTGGTTTCGTGGCTTCCTTCAATATCCATTAGGCTGCTCATGTAATTCAGCAACCCTAGCTGCATATTAGAATCCCACGGACAGCCTGTGGAAGATACTTATACCAAGATTCCATTTAGACCTATTAAATGACGATCTCTTAGGATGGGGCACAGGCATTTTGTTTTTGTTTGAGACCAAGTCTCACTCTGTTGCCCTGGGTGGAGTGCCATGGCATCATCATAACTCACAGCAACCTCAAACTCTTGGGCTTGAGCAATCCTCTTGCCTCAGCCTCCCCAGTAGCTGGGACTACAAGTGTGCACCACCATTCCTGGCTAGTTTTAGTAGAGACAGGGGTCTCACTGTTGCTCAAGCTGGTATCAAACTTCTAAGCTCAAGCAATCCACCCATGCTGGTTTACCAGAGTGCTAGGATTACAGGTGTGAGCCAAATCTGGCCAGCATCCTGTTTTTAAGTTTCTGATTGAGTTTACCTACAGGCAGAGTGGAGAGCTGTTGGCATAAGAGTGTAAGCCTGCCATGGTTGGAAGGACCCAGGGATGTTCTGGACCACCACTATTTCATATAACTTTCTGCACTCACAGAAATTTTCCATAAATCTGTGCTGTCCATTATGGTAACTATGAGTCAGATATAGGTAGCAATGGGCACTTGAAATATGGATAGTGTGACTAAGGAACTGAATTTTTAAATTAATTCAAATTTAAATATACATAGCCACCTGTGGCTAGTGACTACAACATTGGACAGCACAGTTCTGAAGTTTTAGGCCATATTAAGCGATCTGATTCTATTATTAAATAGGTGCTGAATGACTCTGTGATACTGGATCCCACAAGCCCTAATTTACTACTTGTGCCTCTTTAGGGCACTTCATACAAGCTTCTTGACCTTCAAGGGGGATGGAAAGATAGCATGAAGCTTCTATTGGCTTCAGGGAATAGCAAGGATACTGAATCTGCTGGGGTACTTCTCTCATTAATGCTGGCAATTAATTTCTTGAAAAATGAGTAAAGGCCTTCAGAACTAAACATTTCTCAAGTCTCATAGCTTAATAATGGAGCAGTAAAGCAATTAAACCCTTGGAAAAGGTCCTCTTCACTCCTTGGCATAGTACAGTGTTTTCAACAGGGGGTTGTGACCTCTGTCTTGGAGGATGGAGAGTTTCCAGTGGACTGGAGGAGCGGCCTGAGTTTCAGAGCTAAATATAGGTCATTGGCATGGCAGCCTCACTCTCTCAGTCTCATGGATACTATGTCCTATTAACGAATCTGGGGCGTTCGTGGTTGGTGGGATAAAGTCTTGAGAAAAACCAGAAAAAAATGTCTAGGACACAGAAGCCTTTTTCAGATGGGACTTGCTATTGAGCAAAGCTAAATTCTATTTTTAAAAATTACTCATAAAGTATAGATTGCTATTTGAAAAGAAAAGTCAAGGGCGGCGCCTATGGCTCAAAGGAGTAGGGCAATGGCCCCATATGCCGGAGGTGGTGGGTTCAAACCCAGCTCCGGCCAAAAACTGTCAAAAAATAAAAAGAAAGAAAAGTAAAAAAAATGTGTGCATGTATGGATGGTTGGCAAGTAAATTTCAAATATGATGTTAGTGCTGAGTCCAAAGAAGAATCTCCTTTCAGGCCACTTTTCAGCAATTGGTTTTAGTAAGCCATCCAGGTGATTCTAGGACACAATAAAGTTTGAGATCCACTGATCTAGAGTACAACAAATTTCCCCTTTGTCCCCGCAAATGTCGCAGAAGGATATTTATCCCAAAGTTGATAAAGACCAAAACATTTCAGTACCTAAAATTGGCCTTGTAAGTTGTGAAATAGAAGCCAATTTCATTTGGGCCTAATGTTATGAATGATGAATTTATCCACTTCAACAAGGCCATCCCGATTCTCTAGTCTCTGATATTTTTCCCCCTGTAAATATTCAATTTCTGAAAGAATTTCACGAGATGTTCCTGAGAAGATGAGCTGCAATACAAGTGTACCTGAAGCAAATGTAAGATAGAAAATTTCAGATATATAAGCCTGATTATTAGATTTACAAAATAATAAATTCACTAGAAGATTCAACAGCAGTATCATACGTTACTCTCAAAATACATGTCAATTTACAGAACACCAATTTACAAATAGCTAATGTATGATAAAGAAGAGGGAGTAAGTACATAGTTTCTGATTTCAAACCAAGTTCAAATCTGAGCTTTCTCATTTACAGTGTGATGTGGGCCAAGCCTCAGCTGTGTAAACTTCTCTATGCCTCATTTCCTCATCTGTATAATGGGTATAATAATTGTCCTATCTCCAAACTTTGTTAAAGGATTTAAAGAGACAGTATTGTAGAAGTAGCATTTAGGCTAGAGCCTAAACAACAGAGTGAGTCCTAATTAAATGTTCCTGTTATTGTGTTTTAAAGTAGCCCAGTCTAGTCATCATGAAAAGAGATATTACTGTTTGATCATTCAAGGATATGTACACAAAATTGTTAAAGTTTATACAGAGTAAATAAGAGCTAATGATACTGAGCACCAGATACTCAGCACCCTTTTATGCACTCTCCTCTGGCCAAACCAACCAGGGTCATTTCAATTTCCTTGTCTGTAACTGGTTTAGGTATGAGTGTGCCCTATGAACCCAGCCAATGAGCTCTAAGGAGCAGTATGCTGGACAGCTTCTGGAGCAGGATTTATTCCCTTATAAAACAATGAGTAAGAGGAACTCTCCTCTCTTTGGAAACTTTAATATTAGGATATGATGCCTGGATCTGTAGCAGCTGTTATGGGATTATGAAGAACAACACTGCTGACATCATGGCAATGTAAAGGTATGGAACCCACCAAGGTTGATGACAATGTTGAGACGTTTACTGAACAAAACCTAGAACTGACTTCCTTTCCGAACACTAATTAGTTGGAAAAATAAATGTCCTCATTTTTTTGCCATTATCAGTAGGGTTCTACGTCGGTATGAAAGGAAACTCAGTGATGTAAGTATAGATTAATTGGCTCTTTGACAAAATAATTTGATGGCTTTATTCCTGAGATCATCCAAAACCACATATGGAGAATCTTTAATAAATAGTTCCTTCTCCTCTGATTCATCTGTATAAAAAGAACATCAGTCTCAATTTCCTGCTCCATAACTCATGTGTTTAACTAATTAGCCATTAGCTAAATGTCTAATCATATTGTCTTCATAAATTAAAATGTTTTTATTTTTTAAATATCCGCCGTATATATCACTAGAAATTATTACAGAAGATTTTAAAAAAAATTTAGTTCTACAATAACACTTTAATACTATTTCCCTGCTTTTATCTTTTCAGTTTTTATTTACATGGATATTTATTTCATGACATGACCAAAATATACAAAATAAGGCTCTATTATGTTTTTTAAAAGGTTTTCATCAAATAGACCTCACAGGGACATGCCCCAAACTCCTACCACCTTGCAATAGGAATTTATATTAAGTAACCATTTATATAGCATCTATTTGGGCTACGTCTAAAATTTAAGAGTGATTTTCCCCCCCTTTATGTGAATGTTTGGTGCCTAAATAATGGTCCTTCAATGGAAGAATAGGTGTCAAATCCTATATTAATAGATTTAGTTGAAAATATTGTTTACTCCAGACATTTTAGCTGGCCTTCATTCCCAAATGGAAACCTCACACATCTAAGACCTTAGATTTAAAATACCTTTACAACTTTGTACCATTTTGGACTATAAACTCCAATTAGAGCAGGAATCCTTGTCTCTTTTTCTTAATAGTATATCCTAGCATCTTATCACAATAGCACATAATAGATTGGGGGGGATCTAGGATAGATAAACCCTCAAATAAAAATGATTGTTCAACAAATCAAGCATAAACTATTCCTTTATCTTCGTCATAAGGAAACCATTTTTGTGAAAGCATAAATCTTGGCTTTATTTGCGTTTAGATTCTCCATTTGAGAATCATTTTGGAAATATCAAAAACAAAGTCATCACACAAACACCCATTTTGTGCACTATTTTCCCCTTCTCTTTGCAAAAAACCACACTGAGGACAGTAGTGTATCTGCATAGTCTTATGGATATAGCATAGTCCTAGCAATATGTCTAGGAACCAGAGGTAAATATGGCCAAGTAGGTACAATTGGAAACAAATAGTACAATTTCAGGTCTGCATTAAACTTGGCTTCAGAGGTAAAATTCTTCCTTCTCCTAAAAAAGTTCATTCCAAGGTAGATTAGATTAATCCTGGCTAGTATTTTCAGCATTTTCTATTAGGTCATCTAAGTATCTCTAAATGTTTCTTCCCTTTGTTATCTCGTCCTACCATTACTCATTACCTAATGGGTTTGGCTACCCTGAAATTTCTTCGATCTTTAGCAATACTAATGACTACAAATTAATAAATTGGGATATTACATTAGTTTATTATGGGTCTTAATACAATTTTCAGTTCATTTCTGTTGCTGACCAAGTTCCATAATTTCAAGCACACTTGTTTTTCTGACATTGTTCATTGTTTTGAATTTAATTTACACATTTTCCATGGCTTTGGAATCATTTCTTCTTTCTGCAACCTGTTTTTTGGTCCTTTCACTACTCCTTAGCCCCTCCCTCCATCAGAGGGATGGGCTGGATGAAAAAAATGATATGACATTTTAATACAGCCAATTTTGCTACTTGCTGCTGTCTCTGATAAAATCCGGTGCGAGGATGAAAGTAGTTCTTAATTGTTGACTGAAATGACATTTGGGGATTATTTAAAAATAATTTTTTATTGTCCATCGTTTAGCATCTGCTACCATGAAAAACTGAGTTAGTTTTCTATATGCTAAATGTAATAAATAAAGGATTTGTAAGGATAAAAGCATAGTTTATTATAATACTTCTCATCATAATCACACCAAACTCATGAACTGAATGCCTATTAAAATGTTATCAATTAAAAAAAATTAATGGCCAAGGAATCAAGAGCCAAAAGGAAGCTCAAGGTGGATTTTAAAATGGAGAATAATATAAAACAGTGAATTGCTTTTGCCTCATAGATTTAAATCTCCTTACCTACAGAGTGATGTAAAGGGCACATATAAAAGAACCTCTTTAATATAAATATCTGTGGATGGTTTTAAAGAGTGAAGCTTTAACTATATGAGTTACTTCATAATCAATGATGTAATAGGCAATCACGTAGGAGAACAAAGAGCATTGCATAGCTACATATGGACTTCCTAACACCAGTTTGTTTTTAAAAAGGGGGCTACGTTGTATAAACATTTTTAATTTTCAGAGATTAAATAAAACGAAAAATATCACCACTCTGAGTATATACAGAATATCTCAGTAATAATTGTGTTGAAAAGTATATTTAATTTGGTAGATCAACTTCAGAGAACTAAACTCTCCAGAATAACTAGAGGGTTAGATAAGATAGTTACACCTGCAGTAGTCCATTCTATAAATAATCTATAATGTCAAAAATCAGTCTTGATGGAACATTCATACGTTACAAGGAGACAAAAATGTTGTGGTGAACATTTTCAAATTTGTATAGCATCGTATGAACAAACTAGGCATAATACATAATTATTTTTAAAGTTCAAGGAAAGAGAGATACAGATAGATTACAGGGACACAGAATCATAAATACTATTACTAGTCATTTTCACACATTCTTTTGCATCCAAATGTTAAATGATTCAATAGAGAAATGAGTATTTATGTATTTCAAAGTGAATAAAAACGCTAAATAATATTCTTGAAATGTTTACTTTTTCAAGAAATAATCTATTCCTTCATATAGAAAAGTAGTCTAGGGCACTATTTCAGTGGTTTTTATTACATTTGGCAAAATAATGCGTTTTAAGGTCCAGTTACTAATTCCTCCCACTTTCTTTTTGAACTAAGGACATACTGCTACCTTCATAAACAACTAAAATGTTTACAGAGCCCAGTAAGAGCTATGTCATATTGTAACACATTTTTGTTCTTAGGAGGCTTTGGGCCTAAATCCCATATTCTCTAATCAGATAACTCTCAATAAGAACAAAGATGGAAACGATATAATACAGCATTTAGATATATGAATATCAAAAATGCAAAGTTAAAAGAAATCGTGTCCATAGGCCTGAAAAATTACCTAATTCCAAAATATTTGCTCTTTTTGAAACAAGGCTACCTATAAATTCAATTTTAATATCGTTTCAAAATTAAGTCAATCAACAAGGCAATAAAAGTAGGCATTATTTTCTGACACACTACTAGAAAATCCTCAGGAGCAACTTGGAACAGTTATTTGAGAAATCCCTTGGTTCGAAATGAAATTCAACTTTTACAATGTTGAGGGAACTAAAACTCTAATGTTTTATTAAATTGGAAACTGACTAAGCCGTGTGATTTGTAATAGAAGGAAAATACAAAGTGCTACTGAGGAAAGAGAGGAAAAATTGGCTGTTGATTATTGAAGAATTCTGAGATAGAGATAATAAATCAGATCAGATAAAACACAACTGCAAACTGCATGCCTCTCCCCAATGTTCCCTGGACTGGTTGTGACGACATGTCTGCTCTCACCATAGTTCACAGTTCACAGAAAACATTTAAAAAACACAACGAAATATTTCTACTGACCAAATTGAACTTTCTTTAAGAAAATAAAGGGATAAGAGAATAGATCAAATCTTGCCCCACCTCTTTTTTTTCTTCCTTTTTTCTTTTAGTGAAACTGACATAAATTGTTGAGGAGCACTACAGCGCCACCAACACAGATCAATGCAAAACAAAAAAGATCTCCCACCGTGTGCAAAAAAGAAAAAAAAATTAGAAAAATGCCCAAAATTACAAAATGTCTCCCAAATGTACCTTTTGGAGAAGAACAAGATAGATTTGCAAAGATTATCTAATGAAGAGAGTCAAAGAAATAATATTATAGACTACAAGTTTAGATCTGATCAGCAAATAAAAGATCCACTATTTGGTAACAGCCATAACTTAATATAAACCGGGTTATGTCAACCTCCACCTTCATTATACCAAGGGCAGCTTTCCTGTAGTTTGTATCCAAGTAATCCATCAAGAGAACCACAATAGGTCTATTTTTTAAAACTACATCCATAGTTTGCCTTCTGATAATTTAGTCCTGGACAAATTAGGCAATACACAATTTTTATAAAGAGGATATGAACATATTTGGCATTACCAACATTGCTGGCACAAAACAAGTCCATCTTGAAATATCTGAGTTCCTCTGTAGTTCACAGTAATTAAAGTATTATACATATTATAAGTATATAGCTTTAACAATGAGAAAAAAAAAAAACTATTCTTTTTTCTTTTCTGCCCTTCGGTAAAAATTATCCAGACAAGATTAGGTGCAACGTGCAGAGATCAAAGCTAAAGAAGGAAAAAAAAAATACAAAGATTGATTTTGTTAGAAGAAACACAATGAAAATCCTTTCTCATCTGGCGGCTCGTTCCAAGACTTAATGACATCAGTGTTTAAAATCACAAACTTACCATTCGGGTAGGCAAAGAAGAAGGCAGTTTCTTGAAAAAAAATTGTAACAATATAGGCTGGAGACTTGGGTCCCTAGAAACAACAGCCTCCAGGCAGCATATGGGTCTTCCAACATCTTTAAAATAGTGGGCGAAGGAAAAGTAAGACTTTCTTCCATGATCGGTGGTTGAATGGGGTGGCTTCCCCCAGGATCTGAGGGCGTTTGGGAAAAATCGGAGAAATATCCACAGAAGATTAAAAGCAGAGGAGGCAGCGGCAGCTAGAAGACTCTGGGGTTAACAACTTTGCGATGGCAAGCAGGCGCGCGCTGATTGGCTGGGAGGGCAGTGTCCTACAGACTGCTCTATCCCCCGCTGCCCCCGCCTCCTGCAGCTCGGAAAAAAATGCAATGTGTGTGCCATTTTACACTGGGCTTTTAAAAGCACAGCCACCCAAATGACAAAAGTCTAAGCTCGCTCTTAAGTGACACTGCAAAACAATAGCCCCCACGACTGCCTGTTAGCACGGGGGGAAAAGGCTCTTGGAACATCCTTAGGCACATGCTTGCTTCTTGTATGTGTGCACCTCCCCCCCCCACACACATAGAATGTTTTCCTTTTAAGCAAATGGTTCTATCATTGGCAAAAACGTCGAGGTCGAATCTGGATGCAGAGGTGGCCATTGAAAAACTATTTTCATCCAAATATATATGTGTATTTTTTTCCTTTTTGGATCGGACATGGTGAAGGTAAGCCAAAGAAGCCAGTCATCCTGGAAGCAAATTCATGACTCCTTTAGCTCCCGAGATTATGAATGTCTCGAGAAGAAAAATATTATTCGTGAGCCATCGTAACTACCATCGGTGCCTGGAAGCGAAAGCAAAGGATGAATTTGGTGGGCACAGGAAAACAATAGGCGGACTCCAGCTCCCCGCCCTCCGGCCCCCCTTCGAAAACTGTGTTTCAAAACCCTTCTCGGGCTGACAGAATTCTACCACTCTGCCTTACAAACAAAATGGCTGTGGTACTGAGTTTTTCTGGATCCTCCCACTGTGCCTCCTCCCGGACTCCAGGAAGTGGTAAAAATCCAAAGTAAATACCGTACTGAAAGCACATTGTTGAGTCTGAACTCGGGGAAAACCTTTTTTGCTAAGGGGGTCTTAGAAAGGGGCTGCCTTTTATTCGTATTTTAAAAATTGTTTTGAAAAGAACATCAATCACTAGAGATTTACTTGACTGTAATTTGAACTTCCTGCTTTACATATTTATAAGGTCTTTCACCTATCTTGGCAGGCTTTCAAATTAAGTGGGCTGGGAAATTTGATGCTCTGTCTCTCGTTGGGAGCTGAGTCAGGTATTTATTTGGTAGTTGCCACTGGGCTTTGAAAGAAGGGCGACGTCTAAAACTTAAAAACATTGAAACGAATGCAACACTTTGATTGATTGCAAATGTAAAGTCAGGAAAGTCAGCAAATATTGAAATGTGTCAAATCCTGCACGTATGTGTTAATTGAACGCATCCAGCCTAAAATTCTTTGCCAGCTAAATTTCTAATGAGCCAAGGATAGAATGGCATTTAAAGGAATTGGTTGAAGAAAGAGGTGGGGAATTGCCTTAATTCTTCAGCTCTCTTTCTCTCTCTCTTATAGTGCTTTGGTCTATTATCCTGCCTGGCATTTAATAGGGAATATTCTTCAAAGGTTATAGCTAGAACAGACTATAGGTATATAATTCATTATCTAAAACAGGACATTCTGAGATGAAAAGATATTACCAATTATAGGATGCCCAGAGTAAAATAGGGTCTGTCCAAACCAGGAGGTTAGAACTTAACTATGTATTTAGACAGACCTCCTTGAACTTTTGCCAGACAGGTCACCTGCAGCCACAGGCCTATACTAATTTAGACAGAATCTGAGCGAGACCCCTCTCTGGGCCACATCTGCTGCCCTATTCTACTGTCAGCTGAAGTAGACAATCTGGTAGACTTGGATTCAGATATATTTAATGAACAATCATTATAAGGACATTATTTAGATATACACACGTCCATTATTCTGAGCCAAATTTGAGGACCATGACCCGGAGCCACACCCAAAAGAGGCTGAGCAAGTGGACCTGAGGTGTTGGGGTTACAGTTTGGTTTTGTACATTTTAGGGAGATAGGGGTTACAGGCGAGATCATAGATCAGAAATACATGGAAGGCACACAGTGGTTTGGCCGCCAAAGGTGGGGCACCTGGAAGTGAGGAGCTTATAGGTTATTGGTGGGTTTAAAGATTCTGTAGCTGACAATTGGCTGGAAAGAGTTAGGCTCTGTATAAAAGGCCAGGAGTCAGCAAAAAGGAATGCTCAAGATAAAGGGTGTGTTAATTAGAGACAAAGTATCAGAGGGACTAAGTGGTTTGGTATTGAGGACCTACAAGTAGGTCTTGCATAGCCTTAGGCCTGTTAGTCACAAAGGACATCTCTAAGAAGGGGAGGGGGCATCTGATCTTTCTCAGGGCTAGCAACTCAGTTTTAGGGCTCCTCTTGGTCAAGAAAGGGTCCAGTCAGTCAGCCGTTGAGGGGACAGCCTTAAGATTTTATTTTAATTCACAATATACACATACGCATACTTTTTAATCTGTAGACTATTCTGTGCACTTTGCATAATATGCATATTTTTGATTACATCTTTTCCTATGGGAGAATTTTCCTTGAAGTTTTTGAGACCATATTCATGATATACATGATTTCAGGGCTTTTTGGTGGTTTGGGGGAGAGGTTTGTTTTTATTTTTGTTTGTTTTGGTAAAGGTAAAATGTAGAGTGAAATGTTTGGTCACAGAAAGACACAGGCTAAATAATTCTTGTTTTGTTTATTCAAATAGTTGTTGAAACTTCGAATGTGGGAGGCATGATGCTTGGTGCTACATATGTATTCACCAACAAGCAGATAGTTCTACCTCCTCCTTCATGAAATTCATAATCTAGTAACAAGCAAGCAAACACAGTTGACCTTTGACCAATGTGGGGGCTGGGGGTGTCAGCCCTTCACGCAGTTGAAAATTTGCAGATAACTTTTGACTCACCAAAAAAGGAATTACTAATAGCCTCCTGTTGACCTTACATAGTCTTGATTACATAGTCTATGAATACATATTCTGTATGATATATATATTATACACTTAATACATACTGTATTCTTACAACAAAGTAAGCTGGAGGAAAATATTAATAAAGTCATAAGGAAGAGAAAATGTATTTACTTATTAAGTGGAAGCACATCATTATTTTAATGGTCTTCATTCTGTTTCTTCACTTTCAGTAGCAGAGGAGGAAAAGGAGAAGGAAGAGCTGGGGTTGATGTTGCTGTCTCCAGGCAGTGGACACAGAGGTCAAAGGGGAAGCACAAGAAGCAGGCACATTTGGTGTAACTTTTATTAAAAAGAATCATGTACAAGTAGACCCGTGCAATTCAAAGCTGTGCTGTTCACGAATCAACTGTGTATTACTGTAAATTATGACAAGTGCTATTAAAGAAACAGACTTGGTAGACAATAACTGGCAGAGAAACACAAATAAGGTGATAATCTTCCCTTTTCTTTTTTGGGGGGGACGGTCTCCCTCTATTGCCTTGGATAGGGTGTCATCATAGCTCATGGCAACCTCAAACTCCTGGGCTCAAGTGATCCTCCTGCCTCAGTTTTTTTTGTTTGTTTTTTTCTATTTTTATTAGAGTCAGGGTCTTGCTCTTGCTCAGGCTGGTCTCGAACTTCTGAGCTCAAGCAATGCACCTGCCTTGGCCTCCCAGAGTGCCAGGATTACAGGCATGGGCCACCGTGACTGGCCAGGAGGTTCTCATAGAGCAGGTGACATTTAAGCTAGGCTTGTAGGATGAGAAGGAGCCAAATTTGAGAAGTAGCAGAGTGGGAAGAGGTTAAAAGTGATAAGGCCCTGCAGCAGAATGGAACTTGGCCTATTCCAGGAAGGCAAATGAGGACAGTGTGGTCTCAGTATATATAAAGGGAAAGTGGCATCAGACAAAGTCAGAAATGTAGGTAGGAGTGATCTCCTGCAGAGGTTTGCAAACCACAGAAAGGAGTTCCATATCTAAGCAAATGAATTAAAGACAGAGAACAGCATTTCGCAATTTGAGATTTTAGAGGTTTTGATAATAATACAAGGTCCAAAGAAGCTACAGTAAAGTGAAGAAAAAAAAAAAAACTTCAATGCTAATTTTTTTTTGAGACAGCGTTTCACTATGTCACCCTTGGTAGAGTGCCATGGTGTCCCAGCTCATAGCAACCTCAAACTCTTGGGCTTAAGCGATTCTCTTGCCTCAGCCTCCCAAGTAGCTGGGACTACAGGTGCCCACCACAATGCCAGGCTATTTTTTGTTATTGTTGTTGCAGTTGTCATTGTTGTTTAGCAGGCCTGGGCCAGGTTCGAACCCTCCAGCCTCGGTGTATGTGGCCAGTGCCCTAACCACTGAGCTACGGACTCTGAGCCAATAATTTTGAGTTTACGTAGCTATCACACAGTTTTGGTATTTTTAAAAATCCACATTTCATTAATATAGTCATCGATTGTGTCTCAGTTCATAAATAAATCTGAACCAGAGACAGTTGTCTAAGATCATAAATCTTGCTGATAAAATGAGGAGGAGAAATATAAGCAACAATTTCCCTCAATTTTGGGGTTTTCTTTAGTAGTGCTGATGGGGAGGGGAGTGTTTCTTTGTTTTAAGACAGAGTCTCACTCTGTCACTCAGGCTACAGCGCACGGGCCTTGGACTCCTAGGCTATAGGGATCCTCCTGCCTCAGCCTCCTGAGTGCCTGGGACTACAGGCAGATGCCACACACCAGGCTAATTTTTCTATTTTGTTATAGAGATGGGGGTCTTGCTATGTGGCTCAGGCTGGTCTCGAACTCCTGGCCTCAAGTAGTCTTCCTGCCTTGGCCTCCCAAAGTTGCTAGGTTATAGGCCATGAGCTAGTGTGCCTGGTTTTGATTGTGTTATATTTGATTCAAAAAACATCACATGTTATATCAGTTGAACGAGGTTCAACATTTCTTTTTTTGACAAACAAAGCAAAGCATTATTAGATCTCGAATTTAATATAATTGGAATAAAAACAGCTATTCTTTTTCAATTTAGTAACTGGTTGTTAGCATACCAAAATCCTACATGCACATGGGCAGAAATAACATGTTCAATTTTTTAGAGCTAAGACTTAGAAAAATTTAAAAAGCAGTTATATGAAATCAATGATGTATAATCCCTTGAAAGAGCTGTGCTAGTAATAGGAATCTCCAAACAAACCACATTGTGAAATAATTAGGATTGTAGTTTTAAGATCTTTACCTCAGAGAACTGGGAGGTAAAAGAAAGCATGTTGTGGAATTCAGATTCATTTTCTGAATTTCAAAAATTAACATAGTACAACACTCTATGACCAAATGCTCCAATATTTTTGCAGTGAAAGTTATGACCAATCACACTAAGTAGGGTAAAGGGGTGTAAGCAGCTGGCATTGGTGCAGGTCAGCTTTTGCTGCCAAATAGGATGGTGCAAGTTGCAGAAGAGCTTTTAATTTTCAAAGATTTGGGGAATTCATAATTGGGGCTTAAGGCACTGTGCATCTGAATTCAGTCTCATTCAGATGGCTTTAAAACACTATCCCAGGGCTTGGCGCCTGTGGCTCAAGTGGCTAAGGCGCCAGCCACATACACCTAAGGTGCTGGGTTCAAATCCAGCCTGGGCCTGCCAAACAACAATGATGGCTGCAACCAAAATATAGCCAGGCATTGTGGTGGGCACCTGTGATCCCAGCTACTTGGGAGGCTGAGGCAGGAGACTCGCTTGAGCCCAAGAGTTGGAGGTTGCTTGAGCTGTGATGCCAGGGCACTCTACCCAGGGGGACAGCTTGAGGCCCTGTTTAAAACAACAACAACAATAAAAACAAACAAACAAAAAAACACTGTCCTGGGTAGTGCCTGTGGCTCAAAGGAGTAGGGCACAGGCCCCATATGCCGGAGGTGGCAGGTTCAAACCTAGCCCTGGCCAGAAATTGCAAAAAAAAAAACCAAAAAACCCAAAACAAAAAAACACTGTCCTAATGATTATGAACGATGACAATTTGGAAATGCTCAAGTTTCCATTTGTGGGCCCTAGGGCCTTAATGAAAACAGTATTATTAAATTTTCAGCAGTCTTAGACTAGACTCTATTAATTTTACCCTTTATGATTTTCCCCATACTTTTCCCTTGAAATACAATGAAAACTTACACTTTTTTGCAAATGTATTTTAAAGTCACACTTTACCAGACTCTTTATTTTCCAAATGTTTCCATGTCTTTGGCAGAGATGATAAGGGTGTGTGTTTCAGAACTCATTACGTGTTGTGAAAGGATTTGAGATTGCCTTTATCCGTTGCAAGGGAAGTGGTGTTTTCAAGAAAAATCATTCACAGAACAGTTCGTGACCATTTATTTGTACAGCTGAGACTGCGTCACTGACCAACCAACATCCCTCCTTCCATTCGTCTCTACTCATAAAGCCCAATTTTATTTTGGGTTTACCACCCAAAGTTGTGTTGCACAAGACATGTTTAACCAATGAGGTGAAGGCAGTAGTCATTTGGTTGGGCTTTCAAGGAAGCATTTAAAAGGGGCTGACTCAGTGATCCCTGCCTTTTACTTCCTACCTTTGCCCTTCTTCCTGCTTGGAAGATGGTCACCACACCTGGGTAGAGTCAGGTGCTATTGTCAACCAAAGGTAGTTGAACAAAGGGAAAACAAGCCAGATTCTGCAAAGCCTCTATCCCAGTCCTTTCTGCTTCGCTGCTGCACCATTTTTTTTTTTTTGCACGAAAGAAGAAGAAAACCATTAATTTGTTTAAACTATTGTTCTAGGGAGTCTGTTCTTCATCGTTAAATGCAATTCCTAATAAAATTAGTGTGAAATAATCTTCAAAGTATTGTCTCTGTAAAAAGCAGTTATTTTTAATTGCTGTGTAGTATACCCCTCCTTTCTGTAATTATTCCAAGTTCAGACTATTAGTTGTGGAAAGGTAGAAAGGCACTGTAGGAAACCAGACCCAGTAGAGTTAATAGCAGAGATTTATGAAGAGCATCTGCAAGCAGGTGGGCCGCCACCCAAAATGGAAAATGGCAATAGCGCTGAGTTAGGGTAATCCAAGTTTAGCCAGTGCTATAATCCTAGCATTCTGGGAGGTTGAGGAAGGGGTGGACTGCTTGAGCTCAAGAGTTCGAGACCACCCTGAGCAAGTGAGACACTCTTTACTTAAATAGAGAAATTAGTTGGGCATTGTGGTGGGTGCCTGTAGTTCCCTCAGTTGGGAAGCTGAGGCATGAGGATCCCTTGAGCCCAAGAGTTTGAGGTTGCTGTGAGCTATGAAGGCAAGTGTGGAATAAGGTTTATTGGGGAAGAGAAAGATGGGCTTACAGAGTAAGAAAGCTTACAAAGCAGGCCACTCAACCCCTGGACAACAAAGTGAGGCTCTGTCACAAAAAAAAAAAAAAAAAAAAAAAGGGCTGGTGGCTCAGGCCTGTAATACTACTCTGGGAAGCCAAGGTGGGTGGATTAATTGCATTCACGTTTGAGACCAGCCTGAGCAAAAGTGAGACCCCATCCCTACTAAACAGAAAAACTGAGGTGAGATTGCTTGAGCCCAAGAGTTTGAGGTTGCTGTGAGCTATGCCATTACAGCACTCTACCCAGGGCAACAGCTTGAGACTCTCAAAAAAAAAAAGAGAGAGAGAGATCAAAGGTCATCTGCTAGAGGCCTTGTAAAGAGTGGGAGGATTATCCCGCTGTGAATCTTCTACAATCTACAACCTGGAAGGGTGTTTAACAGAACCAGAAAAGCAAGGAAAGTTCTATTCTTTGCTTTAAATGTCCATACCCACCTGAGCCAGAGAAAGACTAAGGAGCAAGCATTTAAAGGGGGCTGACAAGTCCTATTTGCTTAAGAATGGTTAGGCCGGTTGGAGATAGAAAAAGACTAACACAGACTCTGAGTGAAAGGCTTTACCAACTATGTTTCTATTGTTGTAGCTACTCCAGTTCCTTTTTTTTAACCTCATAAATCTAAGCAATACTGAAATCTTAAGCAGTATGGTTTGTGTCAATGCTAGAGTTTTCTCATCATTGCCCTGTATTGGGGAGTGGGGGTGTTTAGAGGGGGCAGCCAGGGGAAGGAGTTCTATATAGTCTTGGGGGAACAGGGGACCTTCTGAGATGCAAGAAATTTTCTGTCTCAGTCTGGGCTGTGGTTACACAAATCATATATGTATGCATATCATATACATACAATTACTCAATTGTACATTAAGATTAGTTCAAGTGTGTTTTATTGTTTGTATTAGGTTTCAAGGCAGCTGCCGGTGTCCTAAAATGTCAGGGTTTAAGGCAACTGCCTGGGTCCTCGGTTCTTGGAGTGCTCCTGGTTGAAAAATGAGCAGACACCCCAGAGTAAGGAAAGCATGAGATGAGGTTTACTGAGGAAGAGAAAGAGAGGTTTACAGAGTAGAAAGCTTACAAAGCAGGGTACATTCGCAATAGACAGGGAACTGAGCTCCATTGCCAGGGCCAGTAGGCAACGAGGCAAAGATTATAGCCAGTGGTTCTCCATTACACCGCATGGGTCAGTCCTACTTCCTGGTTCAGGGGTCACCTTGATACCACAGTCTTACTGAGAATCTGATCTGTGAGCCTCTCTGAGAGCCCGTTGCGGGTGTGGACCTCATTGTAGATTTAAGTTTTGAGGCTGTTCTAGGTCACCTTTAAGGCTCTGTCATACTTGTTGTGAGGCTACAGAGTCTTACACATCCTTTTGCAGTTGGCAGGCTAAGTTCTGATTGGTGTATTGGTAGGATCTCCTGCCCAGGTGTGAGCAATCACTACGGAGGGACAGAATTACAGTGGGAGGCACCAAGATGGATGCCTGGGAGATCACCCTGTCCTCCTATCCAGGAGAACTGTTCCTATCAAACTACCTAACATATGTATGTTATCCCTTAACTAGAAGAAGCTATTTTAATGTATTCTAGAGAGCAATAAGATCTGATAATTTGAATATAGATGTTGTTAAAACGCTGAACAGATATGAATCTTTTAAAAAATATTTGGTGACTTTTTTTTTTGTTCTAAATACTCCTAGTATGCAGGCCTAAGACCACTTTCCATTTCTCCAATAGGAAAAAAAAGTCCAAAAAAACCCCAAAACCCCAAAATGGTGCTTCTATATTTATCCCTGTTTCCCTATAATCATGTTGCTAACACATAGTGCTCTATAATTGCATATTCCATCACTGTTTGCTCTCAATATTCTTTTCCTTATACATTTATTCTTATTTTATAGCTCCGTGCTTGTGCTCATCAGCCATAGCCATCTTCTTTCATTTAAAGGCCTGAAATCTCCAAGGCCAGGTGTGGTGGCTCACGCCTGTAATCCTTGCACACTGGGAGGCCAAGGCAGGTGGATTGCCTGAGCTCAGAGGTTCAAAACCAGCCTGAACCAGAGAGAGACTCCCATCTCTAAAAATAGCCGGGCATTGTGGCAGGACTACAAGTCCCAGTTAATTGGGAGGCTGCGGCAAGAGAATCACTTAAGCTCAAGAATTTGAGGTTGATGTGAGCTGTGATGTCACAGCACTCTACCAAGGGCCACATAAATAAGACTCTGTCTCAAAAAAGAAAAAAAAAAAGTAAAGGCCCTAAATCTTGAATGACCTTGGCTGCCACTCAAATGTCTCATTCTCACATGGTTTGTTAGAATTCTAGCCTCTGTGGTAACTGACCTATCGCGGACCCAATGGACTTGAAGTGGTTAAACTGCAAAACCCCAGGTTAGGTTTTCTTGTAATAAGATATAGGAAGTACCACAGTAGAAGTACAGAGGGAATTTTTTATTTAGTATTCAATGTGAAAGTTACTCATTCGTGTTTTGCTGTCCTAAAAACAAGACTATATAGAACTCCTTCCCCTGACTGCCCGAACCCCACCCCCACCCTCAAGGTAGGTAGTGATGATGGAAACCAGACTGCTTAAAATTTCAGCATTGTGTAGATTTATGAGGCAAAAGCGGAACTGGAATAGCTATAGCAACACAAACACAGTTGGTAAAGCCTTTCACTTAAAGCATGAACCTTGAACAATTACTGAAAGGGGGCCTGTGAATTTTCTGTAAGAGATCATTAAAGCTTACATACAAGAAAGGCCATTTACTGTTAACAGAATATGAATCATTATTGGGACAAAAAGAGAGTCAGCAAATAATTCAGTCCTTGGATGATAAAGGAAGAGGAGTTTAATAGGATCAAATCATAAATAATTTTCCTAGCTCTGTTCTAGCTGAGGGTTCTTATAATTCCTTAGTGTCTTTGTGGCGAGGGTTGACATTAATGACAGAATTTACACAGGTAAATTTATTGTATTGTTAGTATTTAGTCAATTATTCTTAATGAATCCTATTGTCTTTGTATTGTGTTACATTAAAAGAACACTTTTGGCAGGGTGAGGTGGCTAGGCCTGTAATTCTAGCACTCTGGAAGGCTTAGGCAGGTGGATGGCTTGAGTTCAAGACCAGCCTGAGCAAGAGCAAGACCCCGTCTCTACTAAAAACAGAAAAAACTAGCTGGGCATCATGGTGGGCACCTGTGGTCCCAGCTACTCAGGAGGCTGAGGCAAGAGGATAACTTGAGCCCAAGAGTTTGAGGTCTTTGTGAGCTATGACACCATGGCACTCTAGCCTGGGGCAACAGAGTGAGACTCTGCCTCAAAATAAATAAATAAATAAAAATAAAAGAATACTTGTGGTGTTGTCTTAAGCCAATTGGTCCTCAACCTACAATTGCAATCAAAGTTAGGGTTCTCTGAGTAGGTGGTGCAGAGACAGAAGCACCACTTACCTGTCTAGCTGCGTTAACATCACATAGGGTCAGATAATGGCATGCCTAGGGCCTTTAGGTTTCCAGTAACTAGTAAAAGGCAGTTCTTGTAAAGCAGGATTGCCAGTGTGATGATTCGTTTCAACTTTAACCATTGAGAAAAGCAACATTTGCTCTATATGTGTTATAAACATATATATTCATAATCAGTGGGCTATTATCCAATATCAAATCTCACTTTCAGTTTTTCTCATTTATAAAAAAATACCTATAGAGTCTAAGTAACCTTTACTATTTTCTTGGGTGTTGTCCTCTTCTATTGCATCAATTTTTTGTCCTCCCAGGGGGTAAAAGTAACATAAACGTATTACCAGCCATTTGGGAAATAGGGAAAAAGGGTCATAAAGACCATGCCAACCACTTGTAGTCCTGTTTCTCTAGATCTCTTTACAATGTCTTTCCCTGCACTTCTTTCTGTGTTGGCAAACTTTCAGAATAAAGGGTGCCAAGTCAGCGATCTCTATTATATAACTGAACAAGTATATGTAATAGCAGCCACAAAAATAACTCAGACAGGAGTGATTACATAATTAACACAGTTGCACCCTACTTCGATAAAGGGCAGAGACTTTGCAAGAGGCATTAGAAACCTATTCCCCACCCCCAAGTTCTAAATTATTTGTAAAATCACAGTACAACCACAGATTACTTAACATGAGATAATAAGATTGCTCACGTGCTTCCTAATGTTTTACTAAGATCATCTGAGTTGAATGAATGGGATTTCAGGGCGGGGAGTGAATATAATATGGAAGGGTAACTCTAGAGCAGGAAACTCTTGGAAGACAGGGAAAGATAGCCAATGGGCAAACATAAAGTTTCGGGACTCCTAGGGGATGAGGGAGAAGAGATTTGGCAAGAGGAGAGGTGAAACATAAACTGTTATGGGATGGTGCCACCACAGATAGTGTGACCAGAAAATTATCAGTAAAATCCAGGACATTTTCAAGAGTGAAAATGACCCTATTAATAATTGTTCTGGTTCTTGTATAGTGGTGAAAAAAAAATTGTTCTGGGAAAGCAGGTTGGAAAATCAGGGAAATATGTTTCCTTGACATATATCTGGTTACTTTAAATAGAGGGAAAATCAGAAAATATGGTCACTTTGGCTACACTTTTAAAAAACAAACCTCTAGCCCTGTTGGTAACCATCCATTTGCTACCTTCACTATATACATAATAAGCTTTTGATATTACCTCCCTTAACTTTTGACTTGCCATCATTTACTTCTAATTGCTTTTCACCAGCAAAAGGAAATGCCAGCTGCAAACTATTTATCTTCACTCAGGGTTCTTTAAAGAGATTACTTATCCTGGAGGTAGTGTAAAATGTTGATGAGGCAGGCAAGGATTGGGTTTCATGACAGCGAGTTAGCCTCACTCTATTTTAGGGTCTAGACTTCACTCTCAGAACTGCTGGTAAAGATCTGTGTTAATGGAGCTTTATTTTATTAAGGGAACCTTGAGCCAAAGGTTGACATGCTGGACTCCATCTTGGCCTCTGTTGCAGAGTATTCAATGTCATCACAGAAGTCTTAAAATGTTATTTTCACTAACAGATGTCTTTTTTTTAGACAGAGTTTCATTATGTCACCCTCGGTAGAGTGCAGTGGCATCACAGCTTACAGCAACCTCAAACTCTTGGGCTTAAGTGATTCTCTTGCCTCAGCCTCCCAAGTAGCTGGGACTTACAGGCGCCTGCCACATTGCCCGGCTATTTTTTTTTGTTGCAGTAGTCATTGTTGTTTAGCTGGCCCAGGCTAGGTCCAAACCCACCAGCTAATGCAATGCTTCTGCCTCAGCCTCCCGAATAGCTGAGACACCTGCCACAATGCCAGGCTAGTTTTTCTATTTTTAGCAGAAATGGGGTCTGGTTCTTGCTCAGGCTGGTCTCAAACTCCTGAGCTCAAGTGATCCACCCATCTTAACCTCCCAGAGTGCTACAATTACAGATGTGAGCCACATCACCTGGCCACTAATAGATATCTTAAACTGTTTACATTTTTAAGTTGGTTTTGCTGCGTCCGTTGCAACTATTTGGAAAGCCAATATATCAAACTTCAGTTTGCAAACCATAATTTGAAGGGTATTTACAAGGAAACTGGCTGAATTCTGTTCTATTTTGAACCAAATCTAAAGCAATACTTCTGGGCCAGCTTTTGTCCTGTAAAGTCTGTGTAGGGCCTGAACTGTTTACTAGGCTCTTCTGGGCTGATCTAACTGTTGACTGAGAGTTGAGGATGATAATGGGAATTTGCTCTTGGCAAAAGAACCCATACCATTCTGAAGCCTCTTGGGCCAGCACGTGGGACTTAGTACCATCAGAACAGATTCTTTTTTTTTTGTACTCAAATCTCTCTCTGCTGTTCCTCTCTCCTCAATGGTCAATATCAAAATAGGACACAGTCTGGACTCCTACCTAAGATGCCCTGAGAGGTCTGGGCACCTGTTGGGAAGGGATGGAACTTTGAAGGAATGTAGATGGTACTTGGAGACTTTTTGCTCTTTCGAGCAGGAAAGGGTACTCCAGTGGTTTCTTTTTGGCAAGAGCCTGGAATAGGATTGCACATCAAATTACAAACAGACTCTCTGGCCACTTGCTTTTTTTAGAAATACTCTGTTGTGGGATTTCTCAACCTAGAGATACTGATGTCCATGAGCTGTCTCTGAGAATTAAAAATAATTGTTTTTTTTTAAAGTTTTAGACAAAGTCTTGCTCTATTGCCCAGCCTAGAATGCAGTGGTGTCATCATAGGTCATTGCAACCTCCAACTCCTGGACTCAAGTGGTCCTCCTCCTTCAGCCTCCAGACAGGCTGGGATTGGCTAATGTTTCTATTTTTTAGAGACAGGGTCTTGCTTTTGTGCTTGTGTGGGCTAATCTTGGCCTCAAGCAATCCTCTCACAGTCCTCCCTTCTTGGTCTCCAAAAGTGCTTGGATTATAGGCTTGAGCCACTGTGCCAGGCCCTGAGCATTTTTTAATTTTGTATTTCCATTTCAGCATGATTTAGAAAATAATATAAGCAGGCTCAGTGCCCCATAGCTCAGGGATTAGGGCTCTAGCCACATGCACAGAGGCTGGTGGGTTCCAACCCCTCCGGGACCTGCTAAACAACAACAACAACAACAACAACAACAACAAAATAGCCAGGTGTTGTGGTGGGTGCCTATAGTCCCAGCTACTGGGAGGCTAAGGCAAGAGAATTGCTTGAGCTGTTGACGCCACAGCACTCTACTGAGGGTGACACACTGAGACTCTATCTCAAAAAAAAAAAAAAAAGAAAATAATATAAACATACTCTGAATCATCTGGATGACCTCCCTACCAGAATGCTACCATGTGATTTTAGTCTTGTGTTTGTGTTTATACTTGATCTGGCACCAAGCAATTCTGTAAGACTTTAGTCAGAGAGCTAATGAAAAAAGAAACAAAGCAGAGTTAATATGTAAATAAGGCATTTATATCAATGAAGGCCACATAATAGCATAACAAGCTGTATAAACAAATTCTTTATGGTAATTTGAATGAAAACATGTGATGAGGAATTGTCATCTCATAGTATCTGGAAGTAACCTGACCATAATACAATCAGATTTAAGTACAATTGGGGTGGGGTTCGTGCTCACCTCTGTAACTCTAGCGCTCTGAGAGGCTGAGGTAGAAGGATCCCTTGAGCTCAGGAGATAGACAAGCCTGAAAAAGGGTGAGACCCTGTCTCTACTAAAAATAGAAAAATTAGGAGGGCTTTGTGGAATATGCCTGTATTCCCAGCTTAAGGGGGAGACTGAGGCAGGAGGATTGATTGAACCTAGAAGTTTGAGGCTGCTGTGAACTAAGTGGAAGCCATGACACTCTAGCCTGGGCAAGAGTAAGACTTTGCCCCCACCAAATTTGTACAATTGATGATGAGAAAATAATATGGCACGTAACATAAAATTAATACTTATAACTTACTGGGTTTATTACTTGGCTTATATTCAAATTATGAATTACATTTTTTACTAGTTATAGGTCTATAAGCATAAGATTTTATACTTGGTTATATGTGTGCACAAATATAGTTAAAGAGCATAATCGCAGTGGCCAAAGTTCCTGAATATAAATTTTAGCCCTGCTACCTGCTAGCTGAATAAACTTTGGAATGTTACTTTTTTTTTTTTTTTTTTTTGAGATGGAGCCTCAAGCTATCCCCCTGGGTAGAGTGCCATGGCATCACAGCTCATAGCAACCTTCAACTCCTGGGCTCAAGCGAGTCTCCTGCCTCAGCCGCCCAAGTAGCTGGGACCACAGGTGTCAGCCATTTTTTTTTTTTTTTTTGGTTGCAGCCATCATTGTTGTTTGGCGGGCCCAGGCTGGGAATTCGAACCCGCCACCTTAGGTGTACGTGGCTGGCGCCTTAGCCGATTGAGCCACAGGCGCCGAGCCTGGAATGTTACTTAACCTCTTTGTACCCCAATTTCTTCCCTGGAATGAGGACAATAATACTATCTACTACTGTTGCTTAATTGAATAGGTGTACATTTTTAGAACAGTGCCTAGGAATGCTGAGTATTCTTATGGCAAAAATAATTTAGCTCAGTAATTTAAATGATGGTCCAAAAATATGGCAAGTCTTTTCTGTTGGGTAAATTAAGGTATATAAAATAATAAATAACATTTACTTAGCACAACTAGTTTGTGAAATACTTTTTCATATGTGTACATGTATATATATTATTTTATATGTACATATATACATCTCCCTTTTTTTTGAGACAGAGTCTCACTATGTCACCCTTGGTAGAGTGCCATGGCATCACAGCTCATAGTAACCTCAAACTCTTGAGCTTAAGCAATTCTCTTGCCTCAGCCTCCCAAGTAGCTGAGACTACAGGCACTTGCCACAACACCTGGCTATTTTTTTGTTGCAATTGTCATTATTGTTTAGCTGGCCGGGCCAGGTTTGAACCCACCAGCCTCAGTGTGGTGCTGTAACCACTGTGCTATGGGCACCAAGCCAGTTGTCATTGTTGTTTAGCAGGCCCAGGGCCAAGTTCTAACCCACCAGCCCCTGTGTATGTGGTCGGCACCCTAACCACTAAGCTATGGGCTGGAGCCTTTTTCACATCTATTATTTCATTTAATTCTCAGTATCTACCTTGAAAGCTAGATAATATTTTTCTTCTTTTAAAGATGAGGAGACTAAAGGTTACATAATTGAAATGATATGCCCTAATATATATATAACATATATATATATGTATATATATATATGTTTTCTATGAGCATTTGATATTTTCTTTCCTTACGAATGAATATTTTCTAACTGTACATTTTCCAAATTTCTTTTGGGTGGCCAGTAAGCTCAGAGGTAATTTGGTATAATGGTATACATTAGGACTTGGGTAGGATTTACAGGTTTGAAAATCTATAACATATTTTCTCTCCTACTCTAAATTTTCTATTTGAATTTACATTTACATTTTGCCTACTTCTGAAATTTCATGTGTACTATTTTATTGTTTGGAATTCTTCTAATATGCCTTATTTACATTTTGGAAAATTCTGAGTCATAAATAAATAGACCAAACCACAATCAGCTAACTAGACAGATCCAGATACTGACCTGAGATCTTTTTGGCTTTTTAGGGAAATCTCATTTGTTGAGCACTCTGTACAACTTGTTGCTTGATATGCATTCCGTATGTCATATAATCCACACATTAACTGGCTGTGAGGTAGGTCACTAATTTCTGTCCTCCATGTTTTCAGAAGAAGAAATTAAAGCTTATTACTAAAGTAACAAGACTTTCCTAAGGTTAATAAGTGTTCTAATCTCTGGCCCAACAAATTATTATCTTATTTTATTATTATTCATTCATTTATTTATTTTTTATTTCAGATTAATATGAGGGTACATAAATTTAGGTTACATTGTTTGCTTTTGTTTGGTAAAGTCCCAGTTGTAGTTGAGTCAGGAGGTGTGTCATATACCCCTACATTGTATGAGATAGGTGAGAGCTTACCAAACCCCTCTCCCTCTCCCCTTCTTGAATTTAAATGTGTTTTTCTGGCAGTCTTACAGTGGCTCACACCTGGAATCCTAGCACTCTGGGAGGCTGAGGTGGGTGGATTGCTTGAGCTCAGGAGTTCAAGACCAACCTGAGCAAAAGCAAGATCCCGTCTCTACTAGAAATAGATAGAAAAATTAGCTGGGTGTTGTGGCAGGCTCCTGAGGTCCCAACTAGTCAGGAGGCTGAGGCAAGAAGATCACCTGAGCCCAAGAGATTGAGGTTGTTGTGAGCTATGATGATGTGAGGTCATCAGGTGAGACTGTGTCTAAAAAAAAAAAAAAAAAGTGTTTTTCTTTCATGTGGGTGTGTGGTTGTTTATCTACTAGTTTCATATTTTCTTAAATGAAGCCTGAGCTTCCTCATCTAAATTCTGCCCTGTTGAGGTTTAAGGAAAGATCTTTTTGTATCTGCCCCTGTTACCCTCACTGTCATCCACCATGTGGGCTTTGCCAAGAGAAAAAATGCCTACTCTCCCTGATCCTGACCAGCTTGTCTGTTCTTTTAATTTGGGCCACTTCTATGGTTTTTATAGGACTTGAAGATGGTTACTCAGATTTGCTTCTGTCCACACATTTGCTGGCGATTCCAAACCTGTGATAAGATTCCTCCTTCAAGAAACACAATTAAATTCAAGTGTGTTGGGAGGAGGATGGAGGAAGGAGGGAAGAGAGAGGATTGGCTAAGCTCTGACCTAATGGGCACAACATAAGGCTATTTGGCACACCCCCTGGGTGATGGGCTCAACCACAACTTAAACTTTACCTAACAAATGCAAATAATATAACCTAATCATTTCTTCCCTCATATGAATCTGAAATTTAGAAAAAGAGATTCCTCCTCCAATGGCTAACCAGTGGAGAGAGTGGTGAAGTCAACTTCTGGCTGGATTAAGGCAGAGCAGGAAGTCTGGGGTTGGTTTTCACCATATGACCTCCCATGTCATAAAGAGGAACACATAATATTAAGTTCTATCCAGACAGTAGAATAAATGACTTTTAAATCGCAATTCCCCTGCCATCATTTTATACCAGACTTTATAGAGATTCCCAAATTTTATCATTTGATTATCATAATTTTTGCCATATCCTCCTATCACCTTTAGTATTGTTTACTTATTTTTTTTAAATTAGTGATATTTAAGCTTAAATATATGATTTTAAGGGGAGACTTATATTACTACCATCAATGGAAGAACAATGTCATTTTACTATATATGTGTGTATAAATAGATACATATTATTTTATTAGTTTTTTATTTTTTTAAAGACAGGTCTCACTCTGTCACCCATGCTGGAGTACAAGGGTATAGTCATAGTTCACTGCAGCCTAGAACTCCTGGGCTTCAAGCCATCTTTCTGCCATAGCCTCTCAAGTAGCTGGGCTATAGGCATACACCACCATGCCCAACTAATTTATTTGGTAGTTTTGTGTAGAGATGGAGTCTTGCTGTGTTGCCCAGGCTTCATTTACTATTAATGGAAGAGAATCTTTTGTTTTTGTTTTTGTTTAAGAGCAGGCCCTTTTTTAAAAAATTTATTCTTTTAATTTCAGAATTTATTTTTTTAAATTCAGGGTATACAAGTTTTGGTTACATAATTTACTTTCGTATATTTTAAGTCAAAGTTATTAAGTGTATTATTCACCCAGAAAGTGTGGATTGTACCAGTTAGGTGTGAATTTACCTAACCCCTCCTCCTCCCTTCCTACCTGGTATATGTGTGTAAGAGTTGATCGACTAGTTCCGATTTAGTATTGAGTACATGTGGTGGTTGTTTTTCTATTCTTGCAATACTTTACTTAGAAGAACGGTCTCCAGTTTTATTCAGATTGTTACAAAAGATACTAGATCACCATTTTTTATGGCTGAGTAGTATTCTACAGTGTATGTATACTACATTTTTTAAGCCACTCGTATTGATGGTCACTTGGGTTGTAATGGAAGATAATATTAAAATATAATAATATGGCAATACTATTAAATTTTTTCCAGCACGGTGATTGGAAATTAGGAGGCCTGTAGTTTATTTCTAACAATTGCATAATGTATTAAACAGTATGAAAGCAAGATAACTTTCTGTGCCATAATTTCCCCCATTTTAAAAAGGTTTGAAGCAATTCACCATGTTTATTAGAGTCCACATCTGTGGGGGAAAGAGGAGAGATTTCCTGTGTCAATGGCAGGAAGTAACTGGAGGGGATTAGATGAAGGCATGAAGGAACTAATGTAAGTTAGAAACTACAAACAAAAAAAATCGGTAGATTGATACAGAGCTGAGCTGAAACCACAGGGTATCAACTTAGATAAAACTTTTCCTCTTAGTTATCGGGGGGGGGGGGGTTGGTGAGCCCTATGTGTAGATTTTGTGTAATAATAAGATAAGTGGAGAAAAGCAAAAGATCTTTTTGATAAGATCTTCAAATAAAGGGCTGAGAAACTCTTAAGTGAGAAGGGAAAAAGTATAAAAGTGGAGAGATTAAGTAAAAATGGAAGAACAAGGATAATAAATGTTCCCAGTGGTAAGAATTACAAGGCCTGGTTCCTAAGCAAGATTCTGATTCTGATGATCATTCCAGATTCATCTGTTGACTGTGGAAACATAAATGACCCACATCCTGACTGGTTCCTTTTTTTGTATGGGCTTATAAAATGCTGCATGAGTTGCTTAGGTGGCAACTATCCTCATGGCTGTTATTGTTCACTGGATGTGCAAAGGCAGGCCCAGAAGTCTCTTAGGAAAAGTACACAAAGGATGAAACCACTGTAAAGATAATTTATTATTCAAGAAAATTTAAATAAATCTTTCATTGCCCAAATATCAGAATTACGTTATGAGCGTCCTGATTAAAATGCTACTGAGAATGATTTATCAGAGACATTCTTTCAGCGGTTCAGTTGCCAAGAATAAAGAGCATAGCTTGGCTTTTTAGGGATGAGGCAAGTTGTGATTTATTTTGGAAGAAATGTGTGGAGCAAAAATGAAAATGGATGCTGAGATTTTTTAGTAATTCTCTTAATTAGGCTGAGAATAAGGAATGTTTACAGATAATTATTCCTTACAGAAGGAAGAAAAGGTCGCAGAGATGACATAGCAATAGAAAAAAGATAGAAAGTGTTTTTAAATCAGTTGAGCAACCTTTAGGGTGTGATAATAATGTATGAGTAAGTGGAATAAACCATCAACCTTGAACTCTATTACTGAGAAATGCTGCTGCAAGTACACATATACTTAATAGCTGAGAACCTCCTTTAAGTGTGGATATAGGGAACTGATAAGTATTTATTTATTTATTTTTTGAGACAGAGTCTCAAGCTGTTGCCCTGGGTAGAGTGCCGTGACATCACAGCTCACAGCAACTTCAAACTCTTGGGTTTAAGCAATTCTCTTGCCTCAGCCTCCTAAGTAACTGGGACTATAGGTGCCTCCCCCGCAATGCCCAGCTATTTTTTGGTTGTAGTTGTCATTGTTTGGCAGGCCCTGGCTGGATTCGAACCTGCCAGCTCCAGTGTACGTAGCTGGCCACCCTAGCCACTTGAGCTACAGGCACCGAGCTGAACTGTTAAGTATTTATTACCTTGGGATTAAATTGCTTCCTAGAAAGCCAAATGGGAGTTCATAAACTTTTATGTAATTAACACTTTTTTTGGAATCATGTAGAAAAGAGAGAGATTTTAAAAAATTTCATTTCTCTCCTTTCTCTTCCCCAAAGCAACAAAGAGCTGATTTTACTCTCACCAGTTTAGACACCATAGCTTTAAATGTGGTTGTGGGTTCACATTACAGGTATTTTGAAGGGGTAAAGAATCTCTGGGGCATGGGTCTTTCAAAAATACAGTAGAACCTCCATAGCTGGCCACCTCCCTACACTGACCATTTCCTTAAGTTGAACTAATTTTCTTTTCTTTTCTTTTCTTTCTTTTTTTTTTTTTTTTGAGACAAGGCCTCAAGCTATCCCCCTGGGTAGAGTGCCATGACATCACAGCTCACATCAACCTCCAACTTCTGGGCTTAAGCCAGTCTCCTGCCTCAGCCTCCCAAGTAGCTGGGACCACAGGCGCCCGCCACAACACCCAGCTATTCTTGGTTGCAGCTGTCATTGTTGTTTGGCGGGCGGGCTGGATTTGAACCCGCCACCTTAGGTGTATGTGGCTGGTGCCTTAGCCACTTGAGTCACAGGCGCCAAGCCAAGTTGAACTAATTTTCATAGACACTCACCATATGTATGTATCATATCAGTACAATAGGCTTAGTTCCTTATGTTGATCACCTCCAAATATTAACCAGTTTGTTACAGTCCCTTGGGTGGTCAACTTACAGAGGTTCTACACTATCTGCTTCTTAAGACTGAAAAATGGGATAAGAGGTTAGCAATTTTGGCTGGTTGAGTTTAATGTTAAATTTAAAGAAAATGCCTCTGCCTGCTCTTTGGAGGTGTTTATCTGTCATAATTGGACTTTATATCTCCAAAGGAGGAACAGTGTTTAGGCCTCGAAGGCACCTTGATGCTAGATGGGCTCTCAATCACATAGTAGCAAATCCGACTTGGATAGCATCTGCTTTCTCAAAAATACTGGTAGAAGCATGGATGCTTCCTAATCTCTGAAAGTTCCCTAGCCACACAACGGCACCCACATGGCCTTAGAGGTGTCTGATTCAAAGAGAGAGAGCTAAGGCGGGGCAAGGGGGCTCATGCCTGTAATCCTAACACTGTGGGAAGCCAAGGCAGGGGGATTATTGAGCTCAGGAGTTTGAGACCAGCTTGAGCAAGAGTGAAACCCTGTCTCCAAAAATAGCTGGCTGATGTAGGGGGTGCACCTAGCGACTCAGGAGGCTGAGGCAAGAGACTCACTTGAGCCCAAGAGTTTGAGGTTGCTGTGAGCTGTAAGCCATGGCACTCTACCAAGGGTGACAAAGTGAGACTCTGTCTCAAAAAAAAAAAAAAAAAAAAAAAAAAGAGAGAGAGAGCTGAGACTACTCAGAATAAGGTGGGCTTGAGACAGAAGAGACGATCACTGCCTTACCCAGGGACATAGAGAATTCTGCTCTCATCTGACTACATTAGAAAGTGACCTATGACTGGTCTTTTGTCCCTGAAAATTTCTGACTATCCCTAAGGATCAATCATGCTTTTATTCAAGTAGTCTCTTGAGGCATTCTTATTTAATTGAATTTAACATACTGAAAATTATACAGCTTGTAAGTGTATGGCTGGATGAAATTTTATAAAATGAATAGGACTCAAATCAAGAAACAGAATGGTATTAGAATCTCTAAAACTTCCTTTATGTCCTTTTCTAGTGACTACTCTCTTGACTTCCAATACCTCACATTGGTTTTGTGTATGTTCCACCCTTATCTAAACAGAAGTATACAATGTATATTTCATGTTTGGCTTCTTTTTACTCATGTTTATCGAGCAGGCACCCACGCCTATAATACTAGCACCTTGGGAGGCAGGACAAGAGGATCCCTTAAACCCAGGAGTTTCAGACAAGCCTGGGCAACACAGCAAGATCCCTATCTGTACAAAATTTAAAAAAAAATTAGCCAGGCATAGTGGAGTACACCTGTAGGCCCAGCAACTAGGGAGGCTGAGGTAGGAGCATTGCTTGAGCCCATCAATTTGAGGTTGCAGCAAGCTCTAATTGCACCACTGTCAGTTGGCTTATCTAATTGTTCTGATGTGGACTGCTGTGCTACCTTGCTCAGGATTAACTCCCCTTAGGTGCTGGGTGCTATTCGTTTTAGCACAGCAGCAGAGAGAGAGAGAGACAGTCTTTGAGGGAGAGAAACAATCTTAGTAGGTGAGTGAATCTTGCACTGTTTTCATTTGGCCAGGGTTGGGTTTGAACCTGCCATCTCCAGAAAATGGGGCTGGTGCCCTACTCCCCTGAGCCACAGGCGCTGACCTAGGAGAGTGAATCTTAGCAGTCTTTGTAGAAGGGCGCCGGGCAAGCGCCCTCCAAGCAGGAGGAGCAAATGAGTGAGAGTGAGTGAGTCTGTGAAAGAATGAGGAGAATCCAGACTAACCTCTCCCATGGCTATTTACACCACATGTGTAGAGACTGCCAAGCACTGATGTTCCCATCTCATGCTCTTAACGTGCTCTTGTGTTCTTGTGTTAATGAGAGCCGAATCCATTCTCCATGCGTTTATCACCGAGGTGTTACCGAGATGTTCTATCACAGGTGTTTGTTATAGTTACAGTCCTTTCCTGCTCTCTAGCCTAGATCACAAAGTGAAATCCTCTATCTTTTCTTTTCTTTTTTTTTTTTGATACAGAGCTTCAAGCTGTCCCCCTAGGTAGAGTGCTGTGGCATCACAGCTCACAGCTACCTTCATATCCTGGGCTCAAGCGATTCTCATGCCTCAGCCTCCTAAGTAGCTGGTACTACCGGCACCTGCCACAATGCCCAGCTATTTTTTGGTTGCAGCCATCATTGTTGTTTAGTGGGCCCAGGCTGGATTCGAACCCTCCAGCTCAGGTGTATGTAGCTGGCGCCTTAGCAGCTTGAGCCACAGGCACCAAACTGATCCTATATCTAAAGAAAACAAAATATATTTGTGAGAGTCATTCATGTTGTTGCCTAGTTGTATTTTACGCACCACATATTCCACTGTTTAAATATGCCACAATTTATCTGTTCCACTATTGGTGGACAGTTGGGTATTATTTTGATCCCTTGCTGGAAGCACTTGGACCAGAAAACTGATTTCTGGACTTTAAAGGAACATTTCTAAAGGTTGGCTGGAATGGGAGGTTGTTGAGGAAGGCTAATCCACCTTGTTAAGAGACTTGTATGAAGGATAACTTGTTATCTATGGAGGAATTCATTAGAATTTGCAAAGACTTCTTTGTCTGGGAGATCTTGAAGAATATACAAAGGTATTCTGTTAAAGTTCTCCAAGCATAATGAAATCTTCATATTCTATACAAGTCTACAGATAATTTTCTTTTCTCTATCTTTCTCTCTCTCTCTTTCTATCTTTTGAAACAGAGTCCAAATCTGGATAAAGTGGTGTCATCATAGCTCACAAATCTGGATAGAGTGGTGTCATCATAGCTCACAGCAACCTCAAACTCTTGAGTTCAAGCGATCTTCTTGCCTCAAACTTTGGAGTAGTTGGGACTACAGGCCCCTGACACAACACCCAGCTGGGCACCTGTAGTCTCAGCTTTTCAGGAGGCTAAGGCAGGAGGATGGCTTGAACCCAAGATCCTCAAACAGGTGGCTGTGAGCTATGCCTCCCTGGCACTCTACCCCGGATGACAGAGTGAGACTGTGTCTCAAAAAATAAATAAATAAAAATAAAGAAAATAAACAAAATGACAACAATGTGAATGTTGGCGTGATTCCAAGAAATGCAGTTGTAGTAAAACAACTCGTGGGTGTGATAAAAGGGCATATTTATACTTTTCTTTCAGTAAAGTATGAGGGTCTTTCTTCTCTGTGGACCAACAGTTCCCAGCAGAGATTCCTTCTGTGCTGCCATTCATTAGTACTGATACCCAACATCAGCAAACACCATTCCTAGCAAGAAAAATCGAGGCTATGTTGCCCTTTTCTTTTCAACATGAGGGGTCGTGGTGGTGGTGGCGGTGAGGGAAGGCAAAATAAGCATTGGACTATGTTTTCATTAGAAAAAAGGTGTTTACAGTTTGGACTTAAAAAGCAGGCAAGAGGCTCGGTGCCTGTAGCTCAGTGGGTAGGGCGCTGGCTACACACATGTAAGCTGTTGGGTTTGAACCTGGCCCAGGCCTGATAAAAACAATGACAACTGCAACCAAAAAAAAAAAAAATAGCCAAGCATTGTGGCAGGCACCTGTAGTCCCAGCTACTCGAGAGGCTGAGGCAAGAGAATCGCTTAAGCCCAAGAGTTTGAGGTTGCTGTGAGCTATGATGCCACTGCGCTCTACCAAAGGTGACATAGTGAAACTCTGGCTAAAATAAAAAGCAGGAGAGAGAGATTTCTTGTTTGTTCCCAGGTATAAATATGCAGGTGATACTTGTTACAAATCTTTTGAGTGTGGGTTTGGGCCACTTGATATAGTACACTAGCTAGGAAATTCCTCTCTCCCTGAGCTGAGGCTCAGTTTGGGGTTATGAGTAGGGAGAAAGTGGCCAGAGAAGAACTGAGCCTGACAGTACCCCATGGCCAGCAAGTGTCAGCACTGCCTGGCAGACACCCCAGACGTGGTTTGCAAATGCTTTCAAGATCCGGTCCCTGTTTACCACCCCAGCCTCATTTCTCAGCACTCCAGGTTCTGGCTGTATTAAATTACCTGCAGTTCTAGAGATGATATATATTCCTTTCACCTCCCTACAGGTTGTGGCATCCTGTCATTTTTGTCTTAATATCTGAAATCCTCTAAACGCTGTGATCCCCGACCCCTGGGTCACAGACCAGTGTTGGGTCAGAGGCCTTTAGGAACCACGTAGCGCAGCAGGAGGTAAGCGGCAGGTGAGTGGGTGGAGCTTCATCTGTATTTACAGCCACTCCCCAGCGCTTGTGTCACGGCCTGAGCTCCGCCTCCTGTCACATCGTCCTTGGCCTTAGATTCTCATAAGAGCCTACTGTAAACTGCTCATGCAAAGGATTGAGGTTTCGGCTCCTTATGAGAATGTAATGCCCTGCCATCAGTGGAAAAACTGTCTTCTATGAAACTGGTCCCTGGTGCCAGAAAGACTGGGGACTGCTCTAACTGAATCCTCCCACGATGGCAGGGACTTCCTGAATGACGAGCCCCTGCATGCCTGAGTGTATTTTTGAGTAATACTTGCTCCCTATTCCTTGTTGCCAGGTGCTGACACCCACCTTGACAGTCTGCTGAACAAACCTGTTGGCTGTGAATGTAATCAGAATACCTGCTTCCCTGACATAAGCTCCTGTGGAACCCTGGACCTCTTCATAGTACTGGTCCCACTTGTAATTGTGTAATGTTTGCCTTTAGGCGGAAAACCAATGACTCTCTGTCTTGTTTATTACTTTGGTTTTAGGCTAAGCAGAATATCTGGACCATGACAGGTATTCAATAATTTTTTTTTTTTTTTTGAGACAAAGTCTCACTCTGTCACCCTGGGTAGAGTGCTTACAGCAACCTCAAACTCTTGGGCTCAAGTGATCCCCTTGCCTCAGCCTCCCAAGTAGTGGGATTACAGGTGCCCACCACAACATCTGGCTGTTTTTTCTATTTTTAGTAGAGATGAGGTCTTGCTCTAGCTCAGGCTGGTCTCAAACTCCTGAACTCAGGCAATCCACCTGCCTCGGCTTCCCAGAGTGCTAGGATTACAGGTGTGAGCCACTGCATTTGGCCTCAATACTTTTTTGAGATTCCCAGCATGCAGGGCAGGGCTGCTCTTCCATCTGCTGTCCTACACAGTTAGTAGTTTAGAACCTTTCTAGAACGTTCTGCCACCAGAAGAGGCTGAGACTTGCTTGGCTGTGTTCTGTGGTTGGATAGCCACAAAGATGGCATTGGAGATCAGATTCTGACTACCTGCACAATTCCCTGTATTTCAAAATGGTGAACTCCCGATAAGCAATCCTGTGATTCTTGTTAAGGTTGAAAAGGATGTTTGGCAAGAGATTTAATCTGCTCAAGAGGATTTTAAACTTAATAGGGAGGGAGATAGAGAAAATAAGCAATTAGTAATAGCTATTATTATATTATCCAGTGCCAGAGAGTGGCCTAAATGCTTTATATGGCATAGCTCATTTAATCCTTGCGCTAACTACGTGAGTTAGGTATTATTATTACCATGACCATTTTAAAGATGAAGAAGGAAGCCATGTGAATAGCTTGTCCAAGATCACCCAGCTTGAAAGATAGTGAATTGGGAATTGAACCGGGACAGTCTGGCACCAGAGTCTGTGCTTGTATCCTCTGTGTATTCCGCCTTTCAAAATTGCAAAGCTTAATGCTCTGAAAAAAAAAATTGTATTAATGGAGATAGAAAAATGAATATTTCTCAGTTTGAAATATAGCAACATCAAAATCAAAACTGCTCAGGCAAAGATTGATCTCAGATGTCAAAATGCTGAAATATACAGCAGAGATAACACTAACAGTCACCTTAAATTTTGATATATTCACAAAACAAAATTATATTCAATGTTTAGGTTCCCGTTCTGTCAGTATCCATGGGCATATTTATAAACATGGCAAATACAATTTTCAATTCTGCTTTTTGCATTTAACACTGTTATTTTACTGTACTGCTATATAGTTATCAAGAAAATTATACCATATTATTATTGTTTTGTTTCTATTTTTATCAACTCATTAAATATTCTTCCATACTTATTTGCAAATTATATCTCCATTATTTAAATTTTCTATTCACACCTTGCCCATTTGTCTACTGAAATCTTAAATTTTTTCTTACACATTTGTTTAATTCCTTTTTACAATATAGATGCTGTACATTACCCTTCTAGTGACAAGACAAACTTATTATTTTCTGTGGCTTTGCACCATTTAAAAATATGTTATGGGCTCAGTGCCTGTGGCTCAAGTGGCTAAGGCGCCAGCCACATACACCTAAGGTGGCAGGTTCAAATCCAGCCTGGGTCCACCAAACAAGAATGATGGCTGCAACCAAAATATAGCCAGGCATTGTGGTGGGCACCTGTGGTCCCAGCTACTTGGGAGGCAGAGGCAGGAGGCTCGCTTGAACCCAGGAGTTGGAGGTTTCTGTGAGCTGTGATGCCACGGCATTCTACCCAGGGAAATAGCTTGAGGCTCTGTCTCAAAAAAAAAAAAAATGTTATGTAGGGTCTAGGAACATTGGCTCATGCCTGTAGTCCAAAGACTTTGGGGAGGTTAAGGAGGACTGATTGTGGTCAGGAGTTCAAGACCAGCAGGGGCTAGAGTGAGAGCCCATTTCTACAAAAAAAGAAATAAAAAAATAGAAGAATTATCCAGGCATGGTGATGCATGCCTGTAATCTTAGCTACTGGGAAGGCTGAGGTCGGAGGATCCCTTGAGCTGGGAGTTGGAGGTTGCAGTGAGCTATGATGATGCCATGGCACTTCAACCTGGGTGACAGAGTGAGATCTTTCAAAAAAAATATTACGTATATAACCTACTCATTTTTGTGTAAGGTATGAGCATAGTTCAAAATTATATTTTCACATTATATAATTTATTCAATAATTGAATCACTTTACTCACCTGTAACCTCACTTCTCTGTTTTTATCTCTATAAATTCCAGAAATGGTACAATGAGATGCACACCAGAACGTGGTAATTAAAAGAGATACCTTATGAACAACATACTACCAGATCTGAAGATTGGAAAGGAGAATATAGCAATATATTTATTCACTTGTTCTATACTTGTGAGTTTTGGGACACGCCAATGAAAAAGAGAAAATCCTTGGCTTATACAGCTTACATTCTTGTGCGTGTGTGTGACTCAAACAAAAATAAATAAGTAAATATAAAACTTATTCAATGGCGATGAGTGAGACAGAAAAAAATAAAACAGAAAGCAAAGGGTTAAAAAGAGTCAAATTGGCTGTGGGGATTTCAAGTGGGTCTGGAAAGGATTCCACTGTTAAGGAGGAGAGTGCTATGATTTGAACGTGTTCCTCAAAGTTCATGTACTGGAAACTTCATCCCCAATGCAAAGTGTTGCGGGTAATAAAAGGCGGTCAGGTCGTGAGTGCTTTGCCTTTATGACCAGATGAACGGTATTATTGTGGGAGTGGGATTTGTTATAAAAGCAAGTTCATCCCTCCCTTGCCCCGCTCTCATACTCTCTTGCCCTTTCATTGGTAGGGTCAAAGGCATCTGGCGAGGGCCTTTGTATTGTGTTGTCCCGTGGCAAAACGTGATGTTAAGACAATTAGTCCTGTACTATAATGGAAAGAGTTGCTGTTTGACTGAGGTTAGTGAAATAGCATGTAAGCATGTTTGTTAGGAGGACAGCAATTTTCTTTTTTTTTTTTTTGAGACAGAGCCTCAAGCTATCCCCCTGGGTAGAGTGCTGTGGCATCACAGCTCACAGCAACCTCCAACTCCTGGGCTCAAGCGAGTCTCCTGCCTCCGCCTCCCAAGTAGCTGGGACCACAGGCACCCGCCACAA
>CAUYQV010122925.1:0-10217 GCA_963574575.1 Galagoides demidoff | reverse complement strand
AATCACCTAGTTATAATACTTTGTTACAGCAGCCCAAATAACACAACTGTTAGCAACAGACCACTGCTTGGTCCACAGAAAGAACTCAACATGCTGTTAGTGATAGACCTATAGTCTCAGTCAAGGCTACCCAAAGAGTAGTCCACTTGATATCCGCCCACCAAGGTACTAACAGGTACCATCCCTTCCCACCCACAACAACTTCAAGTTTATAAGTTACAAGATGAAGTAACTTATAAAATAGGAAATTAAGTAGCTGATAAATATGTGCTGAAATACTCAAATTTACTACTAAATGAAGAAATTCGAAATGATGCCATGTTTTACCTATTAAGTTAAAGATAAAACAGCAATAATACCCAATATTATTTGTAATGTATCCTTAGTTTCATATATTTGACATTACTAGCATCAATTTGCGGAAAATAATATGTATGATATAAATTCTGTTTGTGTGCACAAGCTTACAAAATATCAAAGTGTTTCTCCCTTTTTTGACAGCAATTCTACTTTAGGAAAGTATCCTAAAGATCTAATCCTAAATTGGTACGAAGCTTCACGCACACAAAGCTTGCTAGAGGACAATTTATAATTGGGAAGATATAGGAAAATTCAGATCAATGACCCTCAAATGAAAGACAGGTCCTGGCCACTGCTGACTGAAGAGACACCTGCTCCATTAGTCACAATCACTGATGGGGAGTGTCGCCACCCACTGACGAAAAAGATCAGGCCACTGGCCCAGATGCAGAAAGAACAAGTGAAGATTTTCATAAATGTCCTCCAATGAAAAATGAACCTTCTGTAAAGGAAATTATATAATAGCAAATTTTAAAAATGTATTCATTTTAAAAATGCAAAATTTTCATAAATAGTCTGATTATAATCATATAAGTTATATATAGAAAAAAAGAATGAAAGAAAATTTAAAATATTATATGTAGACTGTACTCGGTTAGAGGAGGCCTGGGTCAATTTACTATTTCAATATACATATATTCTAAATTTTTCATCTTATAGTTCCATCATGGGAAAAATGTTAATCCCTTCAAGACCAAACAAAGTCAAAAGGTGGCTTCCTCAGCATGCTATAGCAAAATAAGCAGGTCATTAAGACCATTAACTCCTTTTTACTGTGGTTAACCATATTACCTGGTCATTGTACTGAATGTTGTTAGGTTATTTGTACAGTAAACAGTATGGAGCTAGTTCAGTAAGGAAGAAGAGAAAAATCATCCTGTTCACTAGTAGGATCAACTAGATTATTTTTGTGCTATCCAAGGAAGAAAGTGGCTTACACTGGAACACACTCAGGAGTGTTTAAGGGATATAAATATTCTAGCACTATGTATAAAAATTAGTCACATCAAGGGGGTAAGTAAAACAAGCACCCCTAGTTCTCCCAACATGGTATAGGGAAAAGGATACTAGACAGGAATCAAGAGACCTAGCCTGGAGTTCCCAGTCACCTACCATCTGTGTGACCTTGAGGAAGACACCCTGAAGGGGCTCAGTTTTCTCCTTTGTAAAATAAGGAAGTCTCATAAATGATTTGGGAAGTTATACAGATGAGTCAAAGATCTTTTCTGGTATTACTGTTCCTAAATTTCAGCTGAAATTTCTCTTACTTTGCAAACACTGTGAAGCCTGCTAGAGGTTTCACAAGAACGGGGATTCCTATTTACTTAACCACAGGGCTTTGGTAGAATGCTTGCACCATGAGTGAATCTCAATCATTCATTCACTCATTTAATTAATCAGAAGACACAAATACATATATCATATATATAAAACTTTAGGGAATGAGTAGAAAACTTAATAATTTTAAAAAGTATAGCCCTGGGCAGCACCTGTGGCTCAGTAGATAGGGCACCGGCCCCATATACTGAGGGTGGCAGGTTCGAACCCGGCCCTGGCCAAACTGCAACAAAAAATAGCCAGGCATTGTGGTGGGCACCTGTAGTCCCAGCTACTGGGGAGGCTAAGGCAAGAGAATCACCTAAGCCCAGGAGTTTGAGGTTGCTATGAGCTGTGATGCCACAGCACTCTACCAAGGTCAATAAAATGAGACTCTGTCTGTTTAAAAAAAAAAAAAAGTATAGTCCTACTTGAAGGTACTTAACATTCACAATCCAAATGGAAAGACTATGAATTGAAGAAAACTGCAACGTCAAAGATCTAGAACAAATTACTAATTAATCACAGCACCTTTCCAACTAAGCCTGGGTAAGACTTCAAAACGCTTCTCAATACAAGCACTTCATTCAGCACCAAGAGATCATCCTTATCAGACGAGGTGAAGTGACTTGTGCGGCCTGGTTAGGCACTCCCCCCACATGCCAGCTACTTACAGTGCTCTCCCCATGTGTCCCACCAACCTTGTTTGATTTCCATCTTCATCTCAAAACCATTGAGTGTTCCCCAAAAGTTGGAAGCCACTAAGAGTCTAGTCACAATAGCTGAATGTTATTGTCAATTCACTTTTGCCAACGTCCCAGAAAGTCCATATTCCCAGGAAATAGGAAATATCCATACTGAATTTATTTCATATTGAACACACTCCTCTACTAAACACTGAACTGGATGACTATTATGCTGACATTAGATTTCACATTCCTATTAGCAAAGAAAATCCATGGTATCATTGGGCATAAATAAAAACACATATGCACCAATGAGTCTTATAAACACAAACATGAGCACACATGAGCACATAGTGCTGCTCTTCTGTAAAGCAATCTAGCCATATGTTTTAGAAACCATATAAATGTTCATACTCTTTGACCCAATAAGGCTACGTCTGGGACTCTATCATAAGAACTAATTCAAAATGTGGAAATGGCTACTTGCACAAAGGTGCACCTCACACTGTTATTAATAATGGTGAAAAGTTAGAAGAAACATACAATGTTAACAACAGAATTAAATAATTGATGGTGTAGCATCATAACAGAATATTATGCAACCCTTAAAATGGTACCTATGAAGGTCATGCAGCAGAATGAGGGGATATTCACATACAAACAAACAGAACTATGAAAAACCAAGGAAACAAAGTTTAAAAACTGATAACCATGGAGAATATGGGTGTCCTTTCCTCTCTATTTCTAAGCTTTGTATAATTAAAAGATACTCTTTTATCTTAACATGACACACACAGCTTTGACCTTATGGACAAGGGTCCACACCAGACCATGCAGCCTGCTATCTTGCTCAGGGAGGAGGAGGGGCATCAGCATCCCATGGCATGCCACACAAAGCAGCTCACAGAGAGCCACCTGGAGGTGCTGTGTACTTGTAAATGACTGCCAAAAAACAACAACAAAAAAAAAAAACGAGCAGTATCCATCTGCTAACCCAGTCAATTCCCTTCACTATGAGCATCGTGAGGTTGAGGATTCCCCGGGTGCGCTTCATGTGCTGTCAGTTTAGTTATCCATTTAAAAAATGTATATGGGGTCACACGGGGCTGTACAATCATTTGGTTAAAGTAATGAGCCCAGATTTTCACTTTAGGAGGAATAAGAAATGTCTGCGGCAAGAAATGCAATAATCACAAAGATGGGGGAGGAAAGCAGAAGCAAGCTTCACTCCAGTGAGGACTGGAGCACAGGCGGCATTGCCACACACACACACACACGCGTGTCTAAGAAACAGGAGTCAAGGGGAGGACGGCGCTGGACTCTCCCTCACTGAGGTAAGGATGAAGACACGGGAGGTCAGCATGTGTGCTCAGTCCTAACAAACATTAACCAACAGGTGGAAACTGACTTCACCTTCCCGCCATCTAATCTTACAGGCAGTTTCAGCCCCACGCCCACCCCAGGGACCAGCCCTATCCAGGGAGACATTAGGAAGCTCCAGGTGGTTTTTAATCAGTCAGTCGCAGATGCTGCTCTTTTGTGTTCACCCTCAGTTCCTCAGAGGTCTTTATACCATAGTGTTAATGACCAAGTTCTTATTATCGCTCTCTCTCTCTTTTTTTTTTTTTTGAGACAGAGTCACAAGCTGTCAACTCTGGGTAGACTGTCATGGTGTCATAGTTCACAGCAATCTCCAACTTGGACTCAAGCCATTCTCTTGCCTCAGTTTTTCTATTTTTAGTGGAGATGGGGTCTTGCTCTTGCTCGGGCTGATCTCAAACTTGTGAACTCAAGCAATCCACCCACCTTGGTCTCCCAGAGTGTTTAGATTACAGACATGAGCCACCAAGCCCAGCCTTATTATCTCTCTTCTATACCTTAATTTCCCCTCTGAGTCCTTGCCCAGGGAGGCAGCAAGGCAAAGAAACTCCTGATATAGGTTCTGAAATCAGACAGTATCAACTTAAAGTTCAAGTTACATTGCTCTGCTCCCAGTGTGACCTGGGGAAACTTACTTGACCTTTCTGAACTTCAGTTTCCTTCTCTATAAAATGTATGCCTGCACCACAGGATCATTATAAAGTTTAACTGAAATAACAAATGTAAACCCCAGCACCCAGGCCTTATTAATACTTAGTAGAAGTTTGCTATTATACTCTCACATTCCTCAGCAGCTGGGGCCCTGTGTAGCTTCTTACTCCATAGCCCCATTCCTTGTACATGAACAGCACAACCCCACTCTCTGTTGCCAAGCCTTCCTTATACTGTCCACACTCCCGAACCCAGCTTGCCTCTAGAACCACTCCAGTGCCCAAACCAAGGCGCCTTTATTTCAGAACCATGATCCGACTTGCTTGGGTACTGAGGCACAGTGCCTGGGTTAAGAGACCTCCCCTTGCATTTGTAAATCCATGTGACATTGATCAAACTAATTAACCTGTCTGTAACTTGCACCCCCATCTGTGAAAGAGATAACAACAGTGTCTACGTCCTAAGACTGGGTAAAAGAATCAGTGTTTTAGTAAAGTTCTGAGAACTGTCCTAGTGCATAGGAACCAGGTATTTTGTTTTTAACTTCAATTCTCTGAGGCCAAAGGTACTTGGTTAGCCTATGTCATCCCATATCATACCAGAACCCAGACAGTTCTGTTACTCTCTGACACTAGGAAGATACGAGCCCTCCAGAGCAAAGCCCTGCTATCCACTGCATGGTTCACAGACCCATATCAGTACTATCTGCAAGCCCACTGGAAATCAGAATCTCAGTCCCCATCCACACTTGGTAAAACAGAATCTATATCTGAACACATTCTGTAGACACCTGGAATCACCTGGAGTTCTTGTTAAACAAGTCTGAGTGAGACCTGAGATTCTGGGGTTCCTAGGACCATATATGGAGAAGAAAAGCTCCCAAGGAATGTTCCAAAGTGAAAATGTGCCAAGATGTAGGAAGACTGTCACCTGGAGTCTGTGAGTGACGAGGAGGGTAGATGGGGTGTGACTGGTAACCGTGGAAAAGTACATGGCTAAGAAGATAAATGGCCGACCGCATAAGGATCTCCTTGGGAAGTTCTTAGAGGTAAGACACTAAGTTGTACTCATCTCTGTTTTCCCAAAGATGGAGGAGATAGTTCACAAAACCATCTGACACTACTTTCACTTTTGTGAAGTCCAATAATTTATCACTATTCAATAAAACTGGAATGTCTGTGAGCTCTACAAAAATATATATATATATTTTGTCTTAGTTGCTCCTCCCCAACTTACCCTAAAATAATATTTAACTCTATAAATCCTTTATGAAGAAAATGCAAACTATCCTTGACAGAAGGGAATGATTTCTAAATTGTTTCCCTTAGAAATGGTGCTGGCTCTGAGAAACCCAAGAGCTGGGGTGGGGTTCGATGGGGATAGGAGGAGGGGTTGGCAGAGCTACCTCTGAAAAACAATGGGTTGGAGGTTGGGGTTTTAAAGAGAATTTGCTATTACCTTCCTGCCATTTTCATCTCAAACTCCTAGAATGTTAAAAACCAACTTAAGGTATCAGAAAATTAAGTGCCTCGTTTCTATAACTAGTGACCTTTTCTTTTTCTTTTTTTTTTGAGACGGAGCCTCAAGCTATCCCCCTGGGTAGAGTGCCATGGCATCACAGCTCATAGCAATCTCCAACTCCTGGGCTCAAGCGAGTCTCCTGCCTCCGCCTCCCAAGTAGCTGGGACCACAGGTGCCCGCCACGACGCCCGGCCATTTTTTGGTTGCAGCCGTCATTGTTGTTTGGCGGGCCTGGGCTGGGGATTCAAACCCGCCACCTTAGGTGTGCATGGCTGGCGCCTTAGCCAATTGAGCCACAGGCGCCAAGCCGATTTATAGCAGTTTTGTCTTTCCTCTCTACTTGGTGGAGGTGGAGTACTATGTCTGAAGAGGCTGGCAATGAGCTGATTAATCTCAAGGGAATCACCCAACCTTGCACCTCCAGAGGTTGGGAGTTTTTCAGGTTGGGTCACACCCATATTTGCTCCTGTCTCCCTCTTTCTGTGACTCTCTTCTTTTTGTCAATATTCCCTTTTACTCACCCCCTCTCCTTTCTCATTCTTCTTATTTTTTATTTTTTTTTAATCTTTTTTCCCTTCTTGCTCCTCAATCTTCTCATCCTTCTAGTCCTGTACTAAAAGGACTCATCAAAACCCTAGGCCAGAGGCATGGTAACTTAAAGAGCAAGAGGAAGTGAAAGGAAAACTAGTGCCAGGAAACAGATAAAAGAAAACATTCATGAGGAAGAATCAGCAGAAAAATCCTGGCAACATGAAAAACCAGTCCAGAGCAACCCCCCCAAGAGACCGTGAGGTAGCTACTGCAGAGGATTTCACTTATAATGAAATGTTACAAATGATAGAAACTGAATTTAGAATACAGAATATGAAAACAATGAAGGAAATTGCTGAGAAAGTGGAAAATAACCAAAGGAAATCCAAAAACAGAATCAAATGAGAGATGAACGATATGAAGAATATAGAAAGGATATTGCAGAGCTCAAGGAACTGAAGCAGACACTTAGGGAACTGGAAGATGCAACAACAGATTAGACCATGCAGAAGAAAGAATCTCAGAGGTAGAGGACAAAGCTCTTGAGATTACTCAGATAGTTAAAGAGGCACAAAAAAAGAGAGAAAGCAGAATGTTCCCTAACGGAATTATGGGACTTTATCAAGTGTTCAAACATACAAGCTACAGGTATCCCAGAGGGGGAAGAAGAATGCCCCAGGGGAATGGAAGCCATACTAGAAAATACTATAAATGAAAATTTCCCAAATATCACCAAAGATTATGACACACTCCTTTCAAAGGGGTATCAAACCCCATGTTGCCTCAACTCTAACCGAGCTTCTTCAAAATACATTGTGATGAACCTCTCCAAAGTCAAGACAAAAGAAAAGACTCTGCAAGCTGCCAAGAGTAAGAGCCAGTTGACCCACAGGGGCAAATCCATCAGAGTGACTGCAGACTTTTCTAATGAAACTTTCCAAGCAAGAAGTTATGGTCATCTACCTTTAATCTACTAAAACAGAATAATTTCCAGCCCAGAATTCTATATCCTGCTAAGCTAAGCTTTAACATTGACAGAGAAATCAATCATTTACTGATATGCAAACATTGGGGAAATTCTCCACAAGATCAGCTCTACAAGAAATACTTCAACCTGTTCTACACACTGACCATCACAATGGATCAACAGCAAAGTAAAAACTCAGAAATTAATGACAGGACCTAATTTCCACAATGATGCAAAAGATAAAACTAAGCAATGGATTCTCACAAAATAAGATGAACAGAATACTACCACACTTATCAATTATCTCACTAAATGTTAATGGCTTGAATTCCCCACTGAAGAGCTATAGATTAGTTGAGTGATTAAAAAACACAAGCCAGCCATTGCTGTCTGCAGGAAACACACCTAGCCTCAAAAGACAAATTAAAACTCTGAGTTAAGGGTTGGAAGACAATTTTTCAGGCAAACAGAATTCAGAAGAAAAAAGGGGTTGCAATCTTATTTTCAGATACATGTGGATTTAAAGCAATTAAAGTCAAAAAAGACAAAGATGGTCACTTTATATTGGTCAAAGTAAAACTACAACAAGACGACATTTCAATTCTAAATATTTATGCCCCCAATTTAAATGCTCCCAGATTCCTGAAACAGACCTTACTCAGTCTGAGTAATATGATATCCTACAATACCATTATAACAGGGTACTTTAACAGTCCTCTTACAGAGTTGGACAGATCCTCTAAACAGAAATTAAACAAAGATATAAGGGACTTAAATAAGACCCTAGAACAACTGTGCTTGATAGACACATATAGAACACTTCATCCCAAAGATAAAGAATATACATTCTTCTCATCACCCCATGGAACATTCTCCAAAATTGATCATATCCTGGGACACAAAACAAACCTCAACAGAATCAAAAGATTTGAAATTTTACATTGTATCTTCTCAGATCACAAGGCACTAAAGGTGGAACTCAACTCTAACAAATACATTCAACCCCAAACAAAGGCATGGAAATTAAACAACCTTCTGTTGAATGACAGTTGGGTGTAGGAAGAAATAAAAGAGGAAATCATTAACTTCGTTGAGCCTAACAACAACAAAGACACAATCTACCAAATCTGTGGGAATCAGCGAAAGCATCCTGAGAGGGAAATTTATCACTTTCAATGCCTACATCTGAAAAACAAAGAGAACGCATCAATAAACTCACAAGCCATCTTATGGAACTAGAAAAAGAAGAACAATCTAAGCCTAAACCCAGCAGAAGAAAAAAAAATATCCAAAATTAAATCAGAGATCAACGAAATTGAAAACAAAAGAATCATTCAGAAAATTAATGAAACAAGGAGTTGGTTTTTTAAAAAAATAAATAAAATAGATAAACTGTTGGCCAAACTAACCAGAAATAGAAAAGTAAAATCTCTAGTAATCTCAATCAGAAATGATAAAGGGGAAATAACAACTGATGCCACAGAGATATAAGAGATCATCTCTGAATACTACCAAAAACTCTATGCCCAGAAATTTGACAATGTGAAGGAAATGGATCAATATTTGGAATGACACCCTCTCCCTAGACTTAGCCAGGAAGAAATGGAGTTCCTGAACAGAACAATTTCAAGCACTGAGATTAAAGAAACAATAAAGACTCTTCCAACAAAAAAATGCCCTGGTCCAGATGGCTTCACACCAGAATTCTATCAAACCTTCAAGGAAGTGCTTATTCCAATACTGCAGAAATTACTCCAAAAAAATTGAGGAGGAAGGAAATCTTCCCCAACACATTCTACGAAACAAACATCACCCTGATACCAAAACCAGGAAAAGACCCAACTAAAAAGGAGAATTTCAGACCAATTTCACTAATGAACATAAGATGCAAAAATTCTCAACAAAATTCTAGCCAATAGATTACAACTTATCATCAAAAAAGTCATACATCATGATCAAGTAGGTTTCATCCCAGGGATGCAAGGCTGGTTTAACATATGCAAGTCCATAAACATTATTCACTGTATTAACAGAACCAACAGCAAAGACCATATGATCCTCTCAATATAGGCAGCAAAAGCATTCAATAAAATCCATTATCTTTTTCTAATTAGCACACAGAAGAGTGAGTATAGGCATAGGTGGCATACTTCTTAAATTGATCAAAGTGATCTATGACAAACACACAGCTAATATTTTACTGAATGGAGTAAAACTGAAAGCTTTTCCTTTTAGAACTGGAACTGGACAACGTTGTCCTCTGTCACCATTACTATTCAACATAGTGCTGGAAGTTCTAGCCAATACAATCAGGCAAGACAAGGAAATAAAAGGTATCCAAACAGGGGCAGAGGAGGTCAAACTCTCCCTCTTTGCTGACGATATGATCTTATACTTAGAGAACCCCAAAAGACTCAACCACAAGACTCCTGGAAGTCATCAAAAAATACAGTAATGTCTCAGGCTATAAAATCAATGTCCACAAGGCAGTAGCCTTTGTATACGCCAACAATAGCCAACATGAGAGGCTAATTAAGGATACAACCCCCTTCACCATAGCTTCAAATAAAATGAAATACCTAGGAATATACCTAATAAAAGAGTTGAAGGACCTCTATAAAGAAAATTACAAAACCCTAAGAAAGGAAATACTGTGTTTCCCTGAAAATAAGACACTGTCTTATATTTATTTTTTCTCAAGAAGATACACTAGGGCTTATTTTCAGGGGATGTCTTATTTTTATTAAGTATAATACAACAATCTACATTTATTCAAATACAGCTAAGTCATCTTCTTCTGGAAC
>CAUYQV010122924.1:0-15676 GCA_963574575.1 Galagoides demidoff | reverse complement strand
TATTGTTTCAGTTTTGATATATGTGCTGCCAAAGTGAGCACAATAAAATAATTTTTGAAGTTTAATCCTATATAATTCTGTAAAAGTTTTCTTAAACATTTGACTATTTTCAAGTGTTTTCCCCATAAGTCAGTTATTTCTGAATGAATGTGGCCTCAATTTCCTTTGACATGAAATAACTTTTGTTATAGTTTCTTTACTTTTAATGATCATTTTGGTTCAAGTTTAAATTCTAGAAGGGAAGTAAGATAAATCACCAGAAAAAGAATCTTTACATATGTTATTACTGGAGAAACTGACTATCTCAGCCAAAGCCACCCTCATATCTTGTATTTCTTGTGTATCATGTGAAGTATGTTTGCAGATTTTGAATCCTGAAGAAAATTATAAGCTGATAATATTGCCTATGGGTAAGTAAGATAAATATCATAGAGTATAATCAGATTTCTAAATGGAAGTCAAGCTACCAGTTATCAGGAATCATCTTGTTTATTCTTGTGTACTTAGAACTTCTAGAAACTATGCTTTATAATTTTATTTCTTTGTCCAGTTCAACCAAGACAAAGGTTGTGTTCAATTTTACTTTATGAAGGTGTTTATGAAAGATACTTTGTAATCGTGTCTCTCTGTAATGTTCTTTTTAACTGAATTTCTGCCTATGTGTGTGTAATAAGGAAGTGTCTGCTTTTATTACTAGAGGTTCCTGGAATCTTTAAAAAGAATTCCATTCAGTGACATGTTCCTTGATGGTTTTTTTTCCTTTTCTTTCTTTCTTTTCTTTCTTTCTTTTCTTTTTTTTTTTTTTTTTTGGTGTTAGGTGGCACTTTGTGTACTGGTAATTCTGTTTATTAAATAAACATTGGATTCCTGCTATGTTGAAAGGTGCTTAAAGGAAAAGAGATAAGATGAAAGTTCATAAGAAAGACTACAGTGTAGTGTGTATGTGGGGGGAGGGTGGGATTAAGCTATAACTATAATAAAAAGCAGAACAAAATGTGTGTATGTGAAGGGGTAAGGGTAAGTCTGAGGAGGAATAGGGTACATCGGGCTGGGGAACTGGGAAAGACCTCTTGAAGATAGGTGGTACTTCAGTTGACCACTGAAGAATTAGGAGAATTTTTATGTGTGGGTTTGAGAAGGTACACAAAGGATGGGGTCTAGAATCACTCCATGTGTTTTTGAGGAACGCAGTCAATTCTGATTTGCTTGGGATAGGATGTTAAAGAGATAGATTGATTTAGTTCATAAAAATAAATTATTTCCACTAACCAAGCATGGAGGCATAGGCTGAATGTTAATGTTGAGCTGAGCAGTTTGTTCTCAGTACACAAAGTATTTTAGGAGCCATTGAAGACACTAAAGTTGGAGTGTGCCAGAACTGAAGATGCACCCTAAGAAGATTAATCTGATAGGCTGCAATTCTTTGCTAGGAAGGGCAGGAAGACCCATAGAAGGCAGTGGAGCCTGGAACAGTGGGGACAGTGGACAAAAGGAATATGGATACAGGAAATGCTGCTGTAGAGGAACATGTGGGGAGTGATAATGCTGGAGAGTGGAAAAGATGCCTGGGTGACTGGGCAGATAGTAATGTCTTTATTAGAAATAGAACATCAAAACCAAAGCCTGTTCTTTTATAAAAAATTCTTTTAAAAAATGTATATAGACAGCTTTAAAGCAGTTAACGATTTTTTTATTATTGTTATTATTATTTTGTCGTTTTTGGCCAGGGCTGGGTTTGAACCTACCACCTCTGGCATATGGGGCCAGTGGCATTCCTTTAAGCCACAGGTGCTGCCCAGCAGTTAACGATTTTAAATTACCTGTTGTCCCATTGCCCATATATATTTACTACTCACATTTTGCCTGTTCTCTTTCAGGCCTTGTCCTTAAGTGCGTATAAGTTTTATTGCTTATGGTTTTCCTTTTTAATTTATTTTTTATTATTTATTTTTAGATCTCCTTAAAAAAAAAAAAAGATGTCGCATAATTGTTTTCAGAACTAGCCACCAAGTTATTGCTCTCTTCATTCTCAGATACTTACCAAACTTTGAGATAGATTAGATGTTTGAATGAGCTGGAAATGTGAGGAAGCAAATAATGATCCTGTTTCTACTTAAAATTTTCATGTTTTGTTTATCATGGATGCTTTTGCATTAATTTTAATTTTTCTAGATACTGCATTATTACTGAATTTTTTGGCACTCCATTAAATTTTGCACCCCAAATTTTGCCTCCCTCATTTTTATCCTTGTCCTGTTTTAAAGCCTTGTGGATAACTAGAATCAGAAGGAAAGGCACATGGATAGAAAGTGGGTACCAACAGGAACCCTGAGGAATAATCTCCGTTTAGGAGTGGAAAGAGGAAAAAGATTCAGTGGAAAGTGAGAAGGGGCCATTCCATTTGAGGAGCAGATTGACAGTTGACCCAGGAGAGGACATTCAGCCAAGGTGGGATGAGGATAGAATTTTAAGAAGAAATTAGGGTGGTCATTAATGGTCATGCTCAGAAAAGCCAAGAAAGGAAGAATACAGCTTGATAGAGGTAGTGACTATTTTGGTGATTAAGAATGTCATCGACTGCTTTAAAAGGAACAAGAGTTCCTGAAAAATGTTTCACTTTAATCTGGAGGCTAAGGTAAAGGTGGTGGAATTTTATTAACTCATGTCCTGGATGGAATGTTAAGGAGATTTTGCATTGTTTTTAAATTAAGAAAGTTTTAAAATTCAAAGGGCTTCCATAATTTATATGTACAATATAAAGAAAAGTGTGGCAACTTGTATCTTCTGTACCTGCATAGATAATTGGAAGTCTTGTAACATTTACATACCTGTATCATACATGCGGTTTTGTAGTTTATGCTTTTTGTATTGTACATGTGAATTTTATGATTGATTTGAAGATAATGATTTATCCTTGCCATTCAGATAGCTCCTGATATTAACCACCTTCCTTTAAAAATTGTTAGTGTTTAGTAATATATTGTTTGCTTAATTTTGCTCTGGATAGGGAGCAAAATATCAGAATGTTTCAGAATGTTCCCTTTTATATTTCCAAACTTAAGAGTCTTACAATTATGAGCTTTCATAATAACTGTGAGCATTCATAGAGAGTCATATCTTAGCCCTCTGCTTTTCTCTATTTATACCCACTTACCTTTGAAATTTTGTATATCATTTCCTGTGTGTACTGCTTTCTCATTTTAGGAAGGATGACTCCCAGATACATATCTACATCTTAGTCTCTGAGTTTCTGTCTTCTTTCAGCAGACATTTATTTATTGAGTTTTTGCCATATGTCAGGCAGTGTGCTGGGGCCTGGTGAGCAAAACAGATACCCACATGGTGCTTATACAGCCCTTTTGAACATCCTTTTGTCTCATGTCTCTTTATCACTTTTATAGTAACTCCCACCTAAATATTCTACCATTAGCTGTCCAAAACTGAACTTATCTTTTCCTTCAAACCATTTTTTGTTTTTTGCAGAATTAATCCACTTTTTAAAAATGATACCAAATTTTTGCTCCCCAAGGATAAAAGCCAGGAAAGGTCAGTCATGTGCTGTTTTCTGTCGATTCTTCCTTAGTGGCCAGTTCTTTTCCATTCATTGCCTCTACTAATTATGTGCCTACGACTGCAGTAGTCTGCTGCCTGGCCTTTGCTGTTGCCAGGCTAATTCTACTAAAGATACACATTTCCACATTGGCCAGAAAATATTGTTGGTTATCCATTTGGTACGCAGAATGAAAGAAAAATTAGGACTATACCCTCGTCCCCCTTCTCAGACCTTTGTATCAGAAGCATTTGTCTATCTTTTGAACGTTCTTACTTTTTCTTAATCATTTTCCCCAGCTAACATCCTGTTTTCTTCTCTTTAATTTTCTGAGTTAGCACAACTAAATTCTTGTTTATTTTATAAGACTTCCCCCATTGAAGGAGACTGCTTTTATAAATGCTATTACTTATATATGCATGTGTACACACACACATACACATAATACACACGCGTGCACACACACACATATATATATATAAAATCTTTTTATTTAAAAAAAAATTTTTGCTATGTTTTCTCTCCCAGTTAATCATTGAACTGTTATGAAGTCAGGGCTGACAGAGTACAGAGTAGGAAGACCAGATAAAGATCAAAGCGGCAGTGGCCACTCTAAAGCTGCCTCTTTGCAAATAGTCAAAAACCTGGTGCTCTTTTGTAGTTGGAGCTCTGTATTAGTTTTATATTAAAGGTATGTGATGTAGTTCTTTGGTCTTTCTCAATAACATAGTAACCAAAGTGTTAACTTTTCTCTGTATAGTTGGAGAGTATTAAATACTATTTTATATTGTTTAGTTCCCTGCATTGTTTGAATTTACTAAACTTTGATTTTGTTACTTTTGTCTGTTATTCACTTTTCTATAATTCATATTAGTTCCTCTTGAGAGTAAAAAAAACCTAATCAAGTTGAGGCAGTAGTAAATGCGCTTGGTAAATCTGTGAGTTCAGCACCACTGCTACAATTTATAAATTCTTGAGGACATTTATAAAATGTCCCTGTCCCTTAAGGACATTGGTTTCAATTTTTTAATCTGTAAATAGAAGTTTCAAGTGATCTTTTAAAACTCCAAAGTCAAATGTTTTTAATATTCATATTGCCACTAAGTATTTGCCCCTATCCTTTCTTTGACTTTAGCTTGAAGTCAGAGTTTTGTAAAAATAAAGTTTTGATGTCATGTTTTCCTTTTAGATTCCTTTTTAGGATTAGTTATTACTGCTTTATTTGGAGTTTTTTTAGTTCTGGGTCTAGTAAATGTTTTCACAACAAGCATCCCCTAATCATTGCTGAGGATAAATTAACCTTTTACTTATTTTATTTTTTTTCTTTTAAGGTATTTTCAAAAGAAATAATTCCAGATTAATGGATGAAATTTTAAAACAACAGCAGGAACTTCTGGGCCTAGATTGTTCAAAATACTCACCAGAGTTTGCGAATAGTAATGACAAAGATGATCAAGGTAAGTGTGAGTGTAAAATTGAATATGTAACATAGGAAAATGTGTATTTTGCGTTTTACTGTGATTTTTTTGTCAGCCATTTATTCATTCCCTCTGCTCTGTTAGTGTTCATTGTCAGCGTCTTTAACCATCAGATTTAGACTCTTTGCTTCTCATCTTTTTAAAAGGTAATTTGCAGGAAAAGATAAAAATAATGACTTTCATATCATGAATATTAAAAATTGAACGTGTGTTCAAGATTTTATTTAACCAGTCAGATTTTATATCTGGTTGCTCAGAGAATCAAAAAATAGATGCATTGATAGATAAAGAATATTGAAATGAATTTGAAAATAGAGACAAAACTGATTTTTCTGTGGAATGAGAGGGAAGATAGTTGAATCTGTAAAGACAAGAAAGAATTTATATTGGCTATAGATGACAATTATGCATTGTTAACCTAGAATCCAATCAGGTATAAAGTAGCTCTCATAGAATCACAAGTTTGATAATGTGTGTTCTGTAGACAATACATATCCCATTGTGACACAATTTTTCTACAATCATTGTTTTTCTTTTATCCTGTGTTACTGCTAACTGTACCATAATTATAGGTAGAATTTTATTCTATTTTTTCTTTTTTTTGTTTTTCCTTTTTTCTTCTATAGATAGAATTTTAGGTGTGTGAAAATTAACTAGTCTATAGTTAAAACTCCTATTTTCTAGAAGATTTAATCAAGATACAACATCATTCTGAATACTTTGAGAAGTCAATATATAAATGTGATTTGGGGTGAATAGATCCTTTCAGAATAGCTAAGTCTGTTTTGATATTGAAATTAAATGACTTAGCTAATTCTTGTTGAACTGTAAATTCTTGTGTTTATTTTGTTCTGAATTTAATACTTCTTAAACTGATTTTGAAATACATGTGAAAGAGAATATTTTTAAAAATTTTGTATTTGTTTTTTCCTCCAGTTTTAAATTGCCATTCAGCAGTCAAGGTGCTGTCCCCAGAAGATGGAAAAGCCGATATTGTGAGAGCTGCTCAGGACTTTTGCCAATTAGTAGCCCAGCAGCAAAAGAGACCCACAGATTTGGATGTAGCTATGTTAGACAGTTTACTTAGTAAGTCATATATATATATGTGTGTGTGTATGTGTGTTTAGTTTTGTCTCACAAAGATACAATCTGGGAGCAACCATGTTCCTTTCACACCATAAAGCCTGATTTTGTTGTTGTACCTGTTATACATGTAGTTCTGAAATTTAAAGACCCTACATGTAAAAATGGTTTTGAGATAATGAACAACTCATTTGCATAAGGACTTAGTGGTCAAAGAGAGGACTTGTGAGGATTTTTTCAGCCTTCCTCTTCTCCCTGTGTTTTTTTTTTTTTTTTCAGTTTGATCTTTCTATTAAGTTCAAAGTTAACAGCTTTTTATGAGGTGCTCCCAAGATATTAAGAGAATCTTAAAATCATCCATGACTCCTTTTTTGGTATTCTTACCATTATGGTATACCTAATAGACCACTATATTTGTCATGCTATACAATATATGTAGAACATTTCCCCCCACTATTTATCAAAGCTTTTGTTTTACTTAGTCTCTCTAATGCCCCTTTAGGAACCTTTTGTCTTTAATTTCTTGGTCCTTTTGCTTACATTATCCTTGATCTTTTTAAAGAATGACAATGTCTCTAACAAATTCTTCTCCATTAATAGCTTCTGTAGATAAACAGCTCTAGACATTCATTTTTCTGTCATTCACAGAGTATCCATTTACTTTATTAATCATGAATTTTCTAACTCCTTTGTTATATTCTTTGTTTCTTCTGCTTTGACACATGTCCATCACAGAGCACAGTCCCCTCCACCCTCTCACGACCCCTACTTTCATTGACCACTCACTTTTTACCCTACTCTTGTATTCTCTCCTCTATCACTGCCTGTATAGTCAGGCGCATAGAGTACTAGGCCATTGTGGAGGCCCAATAGTCAGAGATGACTGAGACTCTGCCTGTGTCCTAGACTCTATGAGGGCTTAACTACAGAGTAATTAATGAGAATATCCTAAAGTTTGGTGTGGGGCCCAGAAGTGGCCTTCAGGTAGTCCATGGAAAAATGCTAAAGTGTTAAACCCAGGCATCACCTATGATTTAGGCATTGCCTAAATTAACTCCCTAATTTAACAGAAGCAAACACTCTGACAGAAGCAAAGATTGTTCCCTTGCAAGTGTGTACAGTCTTCATTACTTCCCTGCCAAAGCACTACCCATGGTCTACTTTCTGACTATACTTTTGCCTTTTGTAGAAATTTTATATAAAAGGAATTATATAAGATGTGTAGTTTTTATGTTTTGCTTTGTTTACTCCGGATAATATTTTTGAGGTTCATTTATGTTGAATGTATTGGTAGTTTATTACTATTTATTGGTTAATAATATTCTTTTTTATGGATATACCACTTTTTAAAAATTCATGCATCAGTTGATGTATATCTGGTTTATTTCCAGTTTTTTAATAATGCTGCTATGACCATTTGAATACAAGTTTTTGTGTGGACATGCTTTCCTTTCTCTTGGGTAAATACCTAACACTGGAATTGTTATGGTGTGTGATGAGTGAGTAGGTGTTTAACTTTGTAAGAAACTGCCACACTTTTTTCCAAATAGGCCACGCATCTCACATCACTACTAGCAAAGGGAAGGGTTCTAGTTTTTCCACATCATTGCTAAGACATGGTATTGTCAGGTTGTGTTTTTTAAAATTTTACCCATTATAGTGGATATATAATAGTATTTCATTATGGTTTTAATTCACATTTTCCTAATGACTAATTATGTTGAGCATTTTTCAGTGCTAATTTGTCATCTGTATTGTCTTTGAAATGTCTGTTCAAATATTTTGCTTATTTTTAATGATTATTGAGTTTGAGGATGTCTTTATATCTCTACATACAAGTCTTTTATCAGTGTTCTAAGATATGATTTGCAAATTTCTTCCAGTCCATGCTAGCTTTTTTGTTTTCTTAATGGCTTCTTTTAAAGTCTTTAATTTTTATGAATCCAGTTTATTAATTTTTTCCTTTATGGATCATGCGTTTGACTTCATATCTAGGATCTTTGCTTAACTCGAAGTCGCCATAATACATTTTGACTTAACTTTTGTGAATGGTGTGAGGTAAAGAATACTAGTTACTCTTCTATCACTCAAGAGTATTGAATTACTTCGTTGAAAATCAAACTGTAAATATGTGAGTTTATTTTTGGGCTTTTTATTCTATTCTGTTGGTCTGTATGTCTGGCCTAAAAGCCAGCTGTCTTGATTATCACAGTCTACTATGGTTAAGTTTTGAAATCTGGTGTTAGAAGTCCTTTAATTTTCAAAGTTTTGTCTATTTAGAGTTCTTTTTCTTTTCTTTTCTTTTTTTTTTTTTTTTGAGACAGAGTCTCATTATATCATTCTCAGTAGAGTGCTGTGATATCACAGCTCACAGCAGCCTTCAACTCTTGGGCTTAGGCGATTCTCTTGCCTCAGCCTCCCAGGTAGCTAGGACTACAGGTGCCCGCCACAACGTTGTGATTTTTTTTGTTGTTGTAGTTGTCGTTGTTGTTTAGCAGGCCTGGGCCGGGTTCCAACCAACCAGCCCCAGTGTATGTGGCTGGCACCCTACCACTAAGCTGAGGGCGCCAAGCCAGTTCTTTGTATTTTTATATAAATTTTCAGATCAGGGTTTTCTTTTTTTGAGACAGAGTCTCATGTTTCACTCTCAGTAGAGTACCATGGTGTCTTAACTCACAGCAACCTCAAACTTGGGCACAAGTGATCCTCTTGCCTCAGTTTTTCATTTTTGATAAGAGTTGGGGGTCTCATTTTTGTTCAGGCTTGTCTTGAACTCCTAAGCTCAAGTGATCCACCCTCCTTGGCCCCCCAGAGTGCTAGGATTATTTACAGGCATGAGCCACCGCTTCTGGCCAGATCAGGATTTTTAATTTCCAAAAATCCCACTGGGATTTTTTTTTTTTTTTTTGAGACAAGCTTCTCAAGCTGTCGCCCTTGGTAGAGTGCTGTGACGTCACAGCTTACAGCAACCTCAAACTCTTGGGCTTAAGTGATTCTCTTGCCTCCTCCTAAGTAGCTGGGATTACAGGCGCCTGCCACAACGCCTGGCTTTTTTTTTTTTTTTTTTTTTTGTAGTTGTCATTGTTGTTTAGCTGACCCAGGCCAGGTTCAAACCCACCACCCTCGGTGCATGTGTTTGGGGCCATAACCGCTGTGCTATAGGCACTGAGCCCCTACTGGGATTTTGATGTGGTGTTGAGTTGAATCTGTGGATTGAATTGAATGTGTAGCTCATTTGGGGGAGAATTGCTATCTCTCTTAATAATATTGAATCTTCTGATCCATGAATATATCTCTCCATTTACTTGGGTCCTAATTTTTCTCAAAACAGAGTTTTGTAATTTTAGGGTATAGAGTTTCTACTTCTTTTGTTAAATTTATTCCTAAGTATTTTGTTCTTTCTGATGCTATTGTTAATGGAATTATTTTCTTAATTTTATTTTCTGATTGTTGATAGTATTTAGAAATACACATACACTTGTTTTTTAATATCGATTTTGTATCTTACAACCTTGCTATAGTTCACCTAATAGTTTTAATAGTTCTTACTTTAGAATCTTAGGATTTTGATTTTCTAAATACAAGATCATGTTGTCTGTAAATAAAAGTGACTACTGCTGTCTCTACTCCATTTTGTTTTATATTTTACCTTTTAATCTGCTTCTTGTATCTATATAGCTTAGTAGTCAGCAGATGATTTACACGTTGTGTATGCTCAGACACTTAATCTCTGTGTGGCATTTGAAAGTATGTTCAAAGTTGCTACCAGTTCTCAAGTCTCCTTGGCTCTTGCTTTTCACTGGGTTACTTCCTGCCCTGTCTCCTGTGTTTCTTCCCCTTTCATGCGTATGTGGTTTCCTGTTAGCCATGGATGCATGAGGGTTCATCTGAGCCCTTGTTTCCAGGATCTCCCTGATAAATTTCTTGCCATTGTAAATATAATAATATCTGGAGCTGCAGCCTCAGGCTGAGAAAGCTGTGGGTTTTCCTCATTCATTCCTTTTTTGTGTTTCCCACTTTTAACTGGCAAGCAGTGGGTTTTTGTCGTGCTCTCTCCCTTCTGCGTACAACTTCTAGTTCCAAATTGAGTTCATATCTTTTGGCAGCAGGTGGCAGATTGGCGAGTTTTTGCTGTTAACCCACACGCTGCTAGACCTGGAGTTCCCTTCAATTGATGGGGGTGGAGGCTGGAGCAGTCCCAGGCAGGAAGGCCAGAGCCTATTGCCATTCTTACCTGAGCTCTAGCTGGTTTTGTTTTTATGAAGAATAATTGTTGGCTTTTGGGCAATATCTAGTACTCTCTCACTATCTCAAATGATTGTTTTGATTCAGTTTGCTATACATTTTTAAAGAGAGAATTTGTTACCCTCTTCATATCGCTATTAGAAGTATCTTCTGGTCAGTTTTTACTAAAGAGAATTAATTGCTTTTAGGTGATGGAAGAATCTGTGTTGTTTTGCTTAGTTCATTCACTTTACCAGTAGGGACTTTTTTTTTTTTTTTACAGTTTTTGACTGAGGCTGGGTTTGAACCCGCCACCTCCGGTATATAGGGCCGGCACCATACTCCTTTGGGCCACAGGCACCACCCCACCAACAGCAACTTTTAAAAGGATTTTGTTATGGAAATAATTCTTCAATATTAACTGCGAGACAGGCTTTCCTGATACAGTCTCCTTACTTGACAAGTGAAGGGACTGAGCCTTGGAGAGATTATGTGACAAGAAAGTTAGTGACAGAGCTGAGAATATTAGAAACTCTTAGAATCTGGGTCTGTTGGATACTATAAGTATCTTCTCTTATCCCAGTGGTTCTTTAAACTTTGTTTATAAGGGCTGGGCACAGTGGCTCACACCTGTAACCCTAGCCGTCTGGCAGGCTGAGGCATGATCACTTTAGCTCACCAGTTCGAGACCAGCCTGAGCAAGAGTGAGAACTCATCTCTACTAAAAATAGAAACATTGAGGCAAGAGGAATGCTTGAGCCCAAGAGTTGGAGGTTGCCATGAGCTGTGACTCTTTGGCACTCTACCCAGGGTGATAGCTGTGACTCCTCGGTACTCTACCCAGGGTGATAGCTTGAGACTCTTTGTCTCAAAAAAAAAAAAATTTAATGGCTTTAAAATTTACAATCCCCCCCCCCCCCCCCCCCCCGCCACCCACCAGGTCTCATATGGGAACCAGTACATACATAAAAGAGATAAAAAGTGACCATAGCCTTGTTAAGGCAGATACTTGGTCTCCTTCTCCCCTCTGAAGTTGCTCAGGCTCTGGGCAGCAGGGAAAATATTTGTACTATGTAGCTAGAAATTAGTCTTTCTGGGAAGGAGAGTAGATAATTAAGTTCCTTCTCATCTTGGAAGTTATTTGATGCCATGGCCAGAATCAAACTATTGTGCCCTTAAAGCAGTATCTTTCCCAGGATTCCAAGAGAATACTAAGTTGAGTTTTAGAAGATAGATGGAATTTAGGGGGATACCTATTGGGTTTAGAGTGGGAATTAGGTTACCCCTTTTTTATCAAGTAATCAATCCATTTTAATGGACTTTTGAGAAACCGTCCACACTCAGAAGAACATGGATAGTAAAGTATATGCTGGTGAGTAGGTTGTGGGGGAGGGGTATGAGATTCATATAGTAGATGAAACTTTCAAGAAAAACAGATAAAGAAGCTAATTGGATTTGCCCCAGTCCTTTTGGTTTTTTTTTAATAAACAATGACTATTAGTTCATGTGTATTTCTTTATTTCCAAGGTTCACATGGTTTCCCTGATCCCGATTTAGTATTGAAGTTTGGTCCTGTGGACAGCACATTAGGCTATCTTCCGTGGCACATCAGATTGACTGAGATTATGTAAGTAATTAAAAGTGTATTGACTTCATTTCAATTCAGCAAATGTTTCCTGAGCCCAGTACTATACTAGAGCTAGTAAGAATTCTCAAAGAATTATAATTTTTTTTCCTCAGATGTTTTACAGTATCAGTGATAAAATAAAGGGAGACTTAAATTGGACACAAGAAGCTATATGGTTGTGCAAAAGTTGGGTATTGACACTAATTTTCTTAGGAAATCAGGAGTGAGAAATATTTCTGTAGGGCAGAGTTGTTGATTCTACAGAAGAGGTATACTTAATCTGGGGTATATAAAATGGGTAAAATTTTCGTATTTAGAGAAAAGGTGGGAAGGGGAAAAAAAGAAAACCTAGGGTGTGTGCTTTTTGTTTTTTGAGACAGAGTCTCACTTTGTGTGTCACAGCTCTCAGCAACTTCAAACTCTAGGGCTCAAGTGATCCTCTTGCCTCAGCCTCCTGAGTAGCTGAGACTATAGGCTCCCGCCACAATGTCTGGCTAGTTTTTCTATTTTTAGTAGAGATGGGGGTCTCACCCTTGCTCAGGGTGGTTTCGATCACCTGCGCTGAAGCAATCTACTCTCAGCCTCCCAAAGTGCTAGGATTACAGGCTTACACTCGGCTTGGCATGTGCTTTATAAAAAGACAACTAGCCACACTAGTGAGTCAGTGTTGGGCAATGGAATAAGATGAAATCAAATAGTTTAGGGCCATTGAAGCTTGGACGTCTTTACATGTCAGCATAATGAATGTGCATAGTGACAGGCAGTAGGAAACTGTTGAGTCTGTAGATAATGTGGAATGATTTTGGAAGATTTATTTGGCAGCTATGTAGTAGATAGATTGGATTTGGGAAAGAATGAGGTTTAAAAGACAAGAGAGGGGGCCATCGCTATAATTTAGGCAAAATACAGTGAAGAAAATTAAATTGTTTATTTAGAGCAGAATTGGCAAACTTTTGCTGCAAAGGGCGAGCTTGTAAGTATCTTAGGCTTCACAGGCTATCCAGTCTCTTGCAAACCACTCCTCTGTTGCTGGTCAGCTCTGCTAGTATAGTGACTGCAGACAGTACAGAAACAAACGGTGTCACTGTGTTCTGATAAAACTTTGTTTGTAAAAACAGTTATTGGGCTCATGGGCTGTATTTGCTGACCTCAGATTTATAATTAAAGAGAGACTTCATAGCCTTAAAGTATATTTAAATTCTGGGTCTTAGGAGGAAAATAAGTCTTAGCAGGCCTAGACTTTACTAATTGTGGTAAAGTTAAAGAAGAGCTGAAGTGACTCATAAGTTTTTAAATCTAAGCAACTGGGTAATTATGGTGTTACTGAGAAGCTGCCAGAAAGAGAAAGGAGTATTGACTTTTGAAGGGACTTCGTAAGTTTAGAGGCAAACATTTAGTTGGACAGATAAGGATATGGAATTGGTACATGGATGAGAAGTCAAGACTAAAGATGTGTATTGGGGGATTGTCAGTACCCAGAAAGTATTTAAACCTTTGAGAATCGAGGAAGAAATGCTTCAGGCTTGTGGGGACAAGAGAGACAAAAAGTGTCAGAGAGGTAGAAGAGGACACATAGCATGTTGGAGCCAGAAAAGACTGCAAATCATATGGTCCTACCTGCTCATTTTATAGGTAAGGGAAATGGGGAAGAGACATTGTTCAAGAGTATAACAAAGAGGAGTCAGAATTCAGGTCTCCAAACTCGGGGTGTCCTTATGGCGGCATGTTTCTCTTACCGGTTTTTTCCAGGGCTTTCAAGTCATTTCCAGTGCCTTTTAGTGGGCATTTTAGTAAAGTGAATAAGACAAGGCTAATTAGAGATTACTAAAAGACGATAAAGAATTGGGAGAAGTTGATGACTTGTTTCAGAATTTTGGGCAGTTGGAGGAAAGATAAAAAAGCATCGCTACAGAGAAGCACAGGGTCGGGTCAGGCAGTTCTCCTATGGCAGATTTGTTCAGTCTTTTGTGCATTTGGTGCACTGGACTTAGGAACTCTGAATGTGACTCTTCTGACCAGGTGTTTGACTGTAATACTATTTAGAATTTCCAAACATCCTTATAAAGTTGTGTAAATTAGAGATTTTTATGGTAATTATTGAAAATTAGTAAGTACTTAAATACATAAAGGGGAACCTTCTGGTTGTTAATGTTCACTCTGTCTTCAAAATACTGTATCGCTCCCTTGAGCAAATAGAAACAGTGGCGGTAAATGTTCCTTTATAGTACATCGTCACGTGGGGGTGCTGTGCAGCTCAGCCCAACATTAAGCCTAATTGTCCTGAATCATTTAAGCAGCACTGGCATTACTCTTAAGAGGAGTTCTTTAAGTGGATTTGATTTAGACCCTTTATGCATAGATCTCAAGCTTTGCATTAATCTAGGCTTATGCTTTAACAGGTCATGAGTCTCTACAACTCACTTCACGTTGCTTTTCTCTTCTTGAGAAAGAAAGAGCCGGTGAATTTTTACTTGAATTGTTTCAAAATGAGTTTATACGATCTTTTAGTAAAAATGGTTTGGCATACTTGCTTCTGTCCTTAACCTTTTTTGGTCATTATTCTCTGGTTTCTCTCACCAAATTACAGTGCATATCTAACTGCTTTTTCTTCCCTCTGTTTCTTTTCAGCTCTTTGCCTTCCCACCTGAACATCAGTTATGAGGACTTTTTCTCTGCTCTCCGTCAGTATGCAGCCTGTGAACAGCGTGTGGGAAAGTAGTGGATCCTTGGTTGTAAAATTGGATTTAGGCTTTGGAGAAAAGGACCCAAGTGACTCTGATGTTTACAAAGCACCTATGAAACCCGTATATACCTAGTTCATAATCATAATTTATCAACAAACACAAAAAAGTGTCTTACTTGAGAGTGAGTGTGTGTGTGCTTGTGTGTGTGCATGTGTGTATGTATGGAAATGAACTTATAAATGGGGGAAGTATTGGAGAAGGAAATATAAAGATCTACAGCCTTGAGCAAATAGGATTGTTTTAGGAGCTGACATTTCATATTTAAAATCCTCAGCCCCAACTGCTTCCCTGTTTTTGTGGGGAGAAGAAGGGCTGATTAGAGCTATTCTGGTTGTTGTCGGGGGACAGGAATAAATTTTGTTCAGTCCTTCTTAGAGACCAAACTTTAATTTTTAAGACTAATACATTGACTTATGAAACAGAAGCATTCTGAGTTTGAGGGGGCTCCCGAGGAATGGAGTTCTGTGTTGCTCATATGTTAAAAGTTTGCTCTCACCTTCAGAGCAGAGGGAATACTTGTGTTCAGATATCCGTCCATTTTCATATTTTACTTCATTATAGTCAAACAGTGTGACTTGAGAATGTCGTTCTGGTGTCAGTGTTCTGGGTTGTAAAGATCATTTGAAAAAGAACTCATACTATATTGAAATGCAGAATTTTAGAAATTTAAATATAGAATTAGTCAAAAATAAAAAATAAAAAACCCCACAAAAGTGAATAAGATGTAATTTTAAAAGTAAAGGTGGAAAATGTCCTATAAAAGGAAAGGATGTTTTCATTTCCTTTTTTGTTGGGTGGGCAGCATGCTATATAATACCCAAAGTTGCTTTAACAAATATTTTCATTAGCTATTTTTATTTAAAATAAGCATTTGAGGGAAGTTACCATGGCAGCTCTTTTCCTCAAAGTCACCTGTTCCTCTGTGGAATAGCACATTTAGGGCCATGTTCATACCTGGGATTTTTACTCA